>QVTF01002892.1:0-248349 GCA_003573665.1 Oxygymnocypris stewartii | reverse complement strand
ACGAACATTCAAACTGATGTTTTATTGTGAATATGAAATTTAGCTGAAGAAAGAATGGTGTACCAGAAGTATTTCTTGGTTACTAGTTCTAACTTGACGTTTTTGAATTAGTAACAGAGGCTTGGATTCATCTGTTAAACTGTAAACTTGAGATTTTAATCTGTGGCGGAAGGAGGTTGTTCCGCACAAAAGAGGGTTTTAAAGACGCTTCTTTATTGTTTCTTATGTATTTACACACTCGTGCCATCAACTGTTGTATAAGTGCAATATCACACTCATAGACATGCGATATGGCTGTATATCAGCACTGTAGGTAACGCCTTGCACAGCCTTGCTGATGTAAAGCCATATTACACTTTGACTCGAATGATATTGCTCATATACATATGTTTAATTTATTTTAATTAATTCATTTTAGTGTTTTTTTCAGCATAAATGTTGGCAGCTGGCTGAAATAAAATTATAGAAATTTTTTTATTCAGTTGAAATGTATTTTATATCAAGTAATGTTTGTATAATTATTTATGTGTAGTTTCTGTTATAGATTTAGTCAACAATAATAACCCTGGGACAACAAATGATGTGCAGCTATTTAATGAACACATTTACGATGGCCGAGAGAGCTCAACGCGCTGCAACTTCAGAAAACATGCAAATAGAAAAATCACCAGCAAATCAAGAAAACATTTTCATCATCAAATGCTCACAACACAAACAAATAAAGAAACACACTGCAAATGCTCACAACACAACAAATAAAGAAACACACTGCAAATGCTCACAACACAAACAAATAAAGAAACACACTGCAAATGCTCACAACACAAACAAATAAAGAAACACACTGCAAATGCTCACAACACAAACAAATAAAGAAACACACTGCAAATGCTCACAACACAAACAAATAAAGAAACACACTGCAAATGCTCACAACACAAACAAATAAAGAAACACACTGCAAATGCTCACAACACAACCAAATAAATTTTATTTGCAGTGCGTTTCTTTTTTGGTGTGTTGTGAGCATTTGCAGCGTGTGCGTTGTAAAATTGAGGAAGTTGTTTCCTTAATTTGCAGGTGTTTTTTTCTATTTGCAGCACGTTTCTTTTTTGGTTGTGTTGTGAGCATTTGCAGCGTGTGCGTAGTCAAATTGAGGAAGTTGTTTCCTTAATTTGCAGATGTTTTTTCTATTTGCAGCGCGTTGAGCTCTCTCGGCCACCGTACACATAAGGTTTACATGTTTGCAATTAAAGATTGATGGCATTTACACAGACAAAAAACTGTCTGTTTATAAAGCATTTAAATGAAGGCAAGTAAACCAAAGCAGGTGTATTGATAATCTTTAATGTATTAGTATTACTAGGAACATCTAGGGAAATAAGGAAATTATTTAATGTGTTCCAGATCAATATGTTAATTATATTCCGTTTGACATTCTATTTGGCGGCTATAAGCAGCCTTATATAATGCACTATACACTCCTCTAAATGACTGACCTTTCTTTTGTGTCATTTATTGATCTCTTTAGCTGCACGATGGCCAACAGAATCACATTTTCTGCTCATTTCTTTTCACCTCCCGCTTATGACGCCATATTGACATGTTTTGGGTTGAAGAGCCTCAATCAAGGAGTTAGAGACCAGCGTATGTTAACCCCAGCATTCACAAAGCACATAATACTCTGTAGCATATAAGCTATGAGAAGATGCAATTGGTGGCTGAGAGGCCGTTGACAGATTCCATTGATTGATTCCAGACCTTCCTGGCCTTGCGATCATGTATCCGACTCTGGGTGTGGTACTATGCCGTTAAGTGAGCACTCTGAACACGATACTGTTGGAAATGCGACCCTTCGATGGCGCAACACGAACAAACTGAACACAATACCTCTGCGTCGAACATGGCCCAGATTACAGCAGGATCTTTAGAGATTCAATCATGTTTGCTAAAGGGCTGTGAGCGGAATGCACTAGATAAATCACAGAGAATATGATCCTGCAAAGACACACTCAAGGACAGCCGGCCACTTAATTCTATGCATATCATTTTGTTTTAATGATAGGTGGCAAAGTGTTTTAAACTGTTTGCATTTTAATAGCATCTGTGTTGGAAAAGAAGATGAGCTGGATATTAGAGCGGTCTATTTTACAGCTGGTTCCTCAGGGGACATCTTCAGCCCAGCGGTGTTTGTCACGCTCTGTATGGGAGTTAGGGACTTTAAAATATGGAGCCAACTTCATTTGAGAGGGTTTATCCTTCAGCTGGAATTGAATCATAGCTGCTCATGTATATACAATATAATTCACAGGTGTAAGCAATTTCATCTTACACCAAGCATAAACAAACAACTTTTTTGGTATAATACAATATTGATAGCGTACAGTATGCCGTGTGCAGTGAAATTGTGTGATTGGAGACTTCAAAGATGCTATGTTTACATATATGGGCCGTGGTCAAAGCATGATAAGACTGAATGCAAATATAACTATCAAACTTCATGCATTAAACATGCAGCACTTTTCTTTAAAAGCTTTTAAGATATTTCCAGATTATGCTGTGCAAATAGCAATTTCGTAACACTTACCATTAGAGAAACCACACTGATATACAAACTGCAGTATGAATATCGCAAGGAGAATATTGCAAAAGTCATTTTAATAGAGCCCATAATTTCTGTTATTCAAATACAGCCTTTTCTAACTCACTATTACATATGTGCCCAGTTAGGAATAATGACGTTTATTTTCTTCATTTTCTCCACTGGATGCACAACTCCTGAAAACATTTATTTTACTGCATTGGTAATAAAAGCATCATACCATTTACAAATGTGTACCAACTATGATATTTAACATAATGTTAGAAAACAATTATGCTATGCTAAGCAGTATAGTCCATTATCCTAACCAGTTATTGAAGAAACTTAAGTACATTAATACACAATTTCATTGATGTTTGGACACAGATATGTGTATATCTATGTTTATTTTTAATTATAGAATGTTTCATTTTGTGTTTTTCTAAACTTTCTGACTTGAATTATGATATATTTAGTCAATACAAAATGTGGCTAAAATTACTTTTATGTAATTATAACATGTTTTTTATTTACTTTTCATTTACTTTAAACAAAAGATTGTGAAGACTCTTTTCATCAAAAAACTATTAGAAATGTAAAAATTTAGACAAAGACTGTATTGTTGAAAACTGTAAATAAACAAGTATTTTACTACTAATTTAGGCTATTTTTGATATATTCATCCAGTCTAATCACAATTAAGAACAACACTATCCATATTGTACATTATAAAAATTCTGAATGTCCTCTATCTAATATTAACATAAAAAGCCTATAGTCAATATTAATATACTAAAACTATACTTATTTAGAAATTGGTTTGTGGTGACCTTCGCCTATATTCTGCTTCAGTCCTTTTATATTTTAGGCCATCATGATATAAAAGGAGAGGTGACACTATAAATGATCTATTGACCATGGGAAAAGTGACAGTACAATCCAGCAGGAGTGCAGCAAAAGCAACTCGCATTGCTTCAAGTTTCAATGTTTTATTCGTCACATACTCAATTATACAGTATATAATCAGCAGTGAAACGTAAGTGGAAAACTACCACATCCAAGTATGGGGTCTCATCATTGTTGGAAATGACTCCCAGAACCACAGTATCATCAGCAAATTTAACAATAGAAGTGTAGCTGTGAGAGGACACGCAGTCGTGTATGTAGAGAGAGTAGAGCAGGGGACTCAGTACACAACCCTGTGGGGCTCTTATGTTCAGGGTGATGGAGTTGGAGGTTAACTGGCCTACTTTCACCACTTGAGGTCTGCTGGTGAGGAAATCTAGAATCCAGTCACAGAGTGAAGAGTTTAGGCCGAGGTCCCCATACAGATGGGGACTATTGTATTGAAAGCTGAGCTATAGTCAATGAATAGCAGCCTTACATAGTTTCCATGTTTGCTGTCAATGTGTGTGAGGGAAGAGTGCAGGACCTGATAGATGGCATCGTCAGTTGATCTATTTGGGTGATGATGACAAACTGAAGAGGGTCCAAAGTAACAGGGATGGAGGAGCAAATGTGGTTCTTTACAAGTCTCTCAAAAACCTTCATGACTTTTGATGTGAGGGCAACTGGACGATAGTCATTCAGGCAAGAGGGTTTACTGTTCTTAGGCACAGGGATGATGATAGATTTTTTTAAAGGAGGTGGGAACCACAGAGGTAGCAAGGGACTCATTAAAGATGGAAGTAAACAAACCAGCAAGCTGATCAGCGCAGGACCTCAGAACGAGGCCAGTAATCCCATCAGGTCCGGCTGCTTTCCTGACGTTCACTCTCTTTTGTTCCCTCCGAACCTCGTCCTCCGACACAGTGTTTACATGATCATTGCTGCTCTGTATGCTGCTTCCTGACCTGCTAATCGGCAGAGTCGCGCTGCCGCCATGGCATTCAAAGCAGCCGTAGAAGGTGTTAAGCTCTTAACGGATCTACTCTCACCTCTGCAGAGGATTTATTTCCAAAGGAACAGATGGTCTTCAGTCCCTGCCACATGCGTCGAGAGTCATTGAGCTGAAAATGTGACACAATTATCTCCCTGTATCGGAGTTTAGCGGCTCTAACTGCACGTCGGAGAGTATAGCATGATGCTTTGTACTCGCTCATGTTTCCCAACAGAAGACCGGCGTTGTATGCGGCAGTGCGTTGGTTAACCGCATCACGGATGCGTGAAAAAAGATCACGGTTTCTGATTTGAGAATGTTCTTATGGTTACTGTTTCAGTGGCTAGGTCGGTTAGCATGTTGACATAGCTTAAAGCTACATCCGTTGCATAGCTTGATGTGCATAGCTTGCTTGTTTGATGTGCATTGTGAGCATATCTTGATGCTACCTCATACATTGATGACATAGCTTGCTGCTTAGCATCACAGGAGCAAATCATTTACTTGTTCAAAATACAGAAAACAACGTAAAAGCCTGGCGCATCCCAACTCAGTGTTACAGATACTAGATGCTGCAGTCTATCAGGTCAATGACAAATTGCTAATAATTTGCATCAACAACCTGTGCTGTGAAGCAAGAAGCTGATTATAAGACGACTAAGCTGCAGTCATCTATAATTAGGCACTGGCAGCTCCTTTTTTGTGTGACACTGAACTAGTGTTTTTTTAAACGGTAAATAAAAGAATAATTGGACATTGTATAATGAGTGTGTTGTGAAGTGAGTCTGTAAGTACGTGGATGAGAGTGGGTGTGCAGAGCTTTTGGCTTCCTCTGTTTAAATTAAATATCTCAACAAACGCAGCACATGGGATCGTTAGAATGAAGGCCGCAGATTATATTCAGATTTGTATTGATTCTGGACTCCGATGAGCTGAGCTGTGAGACAAAGAGTTTGTGTTCTCGCTGAGGCTGCAATGGCCGTGTCATGCTGTGCTTTTTACAGATGGCACTTTATACTAATATAGTCCACTCTGGTGTTCCGTTTTCTGAGATTAATTAGATATGTTAGATAAACTATTATCTAACATGACATTAATCTAATATGAAAAGTAGCTGTTATATAAACAGATCCTAAAATTTTTGATTTTGGCCTGTCCCACCTGAGAAGTCTTGACTGTAACTAAATGTTAAAGGAATAAATAATTCACCCAAAATGAAAATGTGCTGAAAATATAGTCACTCTCAGCCCATCCTAGATGTAGATGAGTTTATTTATTCATCTGAACAGATTTTGAGAAATTATATAAACTTACTCACCAATGTATCCCCTGCAGTGAATGGGTGCCATCTGAATGAGAGTCCAAAGCTGGAAAAAAGCATCACAAAAATCCACACACACTCATCCAAACTCCATAATAAACAAATATGGTTTTTACTTTAAGCTGTTGTTTCTAACAAAAATTCATATCAGTTAAAAAATTTTTATCTAATCTAAATATGGAGAAAAATATGCAATTTTACTAGCAAAAACAGTTCTAAACAAGAATGACAGTGGATTTTGATGTGAAAGGCTTTTTCACTGGACGAAGCATTATTATGGATTATGGCTCATTGTTTTGGCCAGAAGATATATTAATTGATGGACTCGAGTCGTGTGGATTACTTGTGGATTATTCTGATGTTTTTATCAGCTGTTTGGACTCTTGTTCTGATGGCACCCATTCACTGCAGATGATCCATTGGTGAGCAAGTGATATAATGCTACATTTCTCCAAAGTGGTTTCAGTAGCACAAACTAATCTACTTCTTGGTTGGCCTGAGGGTGTATATATATAAACATTATTAATAAATCAATAAAGTAAACATTAAATTAATCAAAACTAAGAGTTAAAAATACTTTATTTGATATTTTTTGCTAAGATAGAAAATTACTAACTACACAAATAATGGTTTTAAACTATAGTGTGTAGGCTATAACAAAATGCAAAAATAACAACAATTGTTTAGAATGTACATAGAAATTAAAGCAGAATATAAAAGTTGGTTTATGAGCTTTTGTTGTATGGAATCCTGAGATGGACCCTCAAAGTTTCCTGAAGGTTAACCACCTTATTTCACTGAAAACTATTAGAAAAAGTAGCTGATTTTGTTAAATTATTTTTAAGAGTTGTTGGCTCTATATACATTCAATTTTATTCATGTTGGCTCATATTCATGTAAAGTGCCAGCTGGCTTGACTGCGCTGCTGTACATGTGCCAATCACTGACCATTTACCGTTCTCCTCCCACACACATACACACTTACTCTCACCATGTGCTTAAGTTACTGACAGTGATAATTAGGCATTCAGAAAGCCTACTTGCCAATACAAAAGCTGTCCTTATTGTAATACATGTTATAAAAGAACTGTTAAAAACCCAGAACCCAAAAAAAGCTGCTCTAACTATTCAATATAAACACTATTCTGCATAGGACAGAATGACAAATTCTGAGTGATGATCATTGTTTTATTAGTGTCCTTAATAAATCATCTGAACACTGGCTGTATTTTCAGACTGAATGTGATGGAGTATGTCTCAAGACGCAAACAAGATTATATATCAAAAATCAATGTTATTATATGAAATACAATTAATAAAGACCAGTGTGCAACTTATTGTGTTCACAGAGCCGAAAACACAAGAAAAGTAACACTATGAGCAATATTGCTATCATCGCTAAAAAAATCTTGTTTATATGAAAGTTATTATTATATCTTGCAGATAATTGTTTTAAGGCTGACATATTCCTGAGACTATTTCGTAGAAGCAATAATCACAGAGGCTTTGTCAAATGTCAATGCTGCATTGAGAAGCAACGCTGGGTATAAATGAGGTGTTTCATCTAAAGGCCAACCATTACAGTATACAAGCTCCTTAAATGTTTCTATTGTTAAAAAGGCTTTGAAAGATGCAGAGGCCTGCCGAGACGCCAAAAATGCTAACCACATTTAGTCAAGCAGGAGGTAGAATCTCCTGTAATATAGATCATCTATATTTATAAGCTCCATTAATACTAATATATTAAAAAATCAGGTTGATATTTTTAGAGCAGGACCCTGGAATTCAAACCCGGGTTATTGCACTGGAGAATGACACCTGTCAGCACGGCGTAATAAGGAAGAGCTTCAATAATTAACGGAGAAAGGTAAAATGTACTCACCCTTCCCTGATACCGAATACATGAATGAGTGATGAGCTCCTTTCTTGCCTGTCCTTTCCTGTAGGACAAAGAAATACACATCAATTCAAATATTGGCTTTAATAACATCATTTTGATAATTATTGCCTCATTATTCTGCTTTACAGGCATCTCACGTTTTCATGAAGTTTTATAAAACAGCTCAGATAAAGATATCTGCAGCTTTTTGTTATGTACTGTTACACTATTATGCAGCTTAGCTTGTTTTCTATCTAAAAAAAAAAAGATTAGACCTAAGATGCTAAAGACGCAGACCACCATCAGACAATAAATGTATTTTTTGATTTTTGATCGATGTCTTCAGATGACAGCTCCGAGATTAATGACCCAAGTAGCTAGGTTTTACATAATTTCCCATTATTAGCACTGCACAAAAACGGTTTCTTTCATTCTATTTCATGTTTGGTTTGTTTTTGGATGAGTGGTCGAATATGACACTTCTGAACTCATTTTGTCTCCTAGAAATACATTTGCACTTTTCTAGAAGAAGAAACACAGAGTGCATTTTAAACATACACAACTGGAATTGCATTACCTTTAGCTATTCATTTATTTGCTTTGTTACATTTTGATGAATCGTAATGCTCTTTTTCTATACAATGACAGTTAACCACATTTTTGCCAATAATTATGAAACAAAGCACCAGAAAAGCTTCTGAAGCAATACAATACTTCAGTAGTTTCTTCAAAGATAGGTTGCCTTTAACAGTGTTTAGTAGAGAAGATTGAATGTTTAAGTTTCACCACTTGTAGATAGGTCAGTTAAAAAAATAAAAATCACCTTTCTAGATTGAATTTGTATCCTGAAAAGATTCTATAATTTAACTTGAAAGCTTTGGCTGGTGGTGTATAAGTAGTGCATTGGAATTCACTGCACGTTTATTCTGTTTTAATGGATAGCTATTAAATGAACTGTCGGATTCTTCATTTTCACTCCTCTCGAAAAGTGAATGGGGCTTCATTGTTGAGTTTTGTTTGGTGACAGAACAGAAACCATCAAATATTAGCTTGCCAACACTTCTCTTCAGGTACCTTTATCACAAGCAGTAGCATTTAATGAGAGAGGAAAATTAGTTTCAACAGTGTGGCAGACATGAGTGATTTAATTTCAGATACTACACAGCTGGGATACTGCTGTAATCAACACCAAACACAAACATGGCCACAGAGCTCAGCGATTTTCCTAAACTGCTCTCTGATTCATGGGGTCCCTATGCAGTGTTCACTGCTCCTCACATACTGAGCAGGGCATGTCTGCAGAAGTTTAATTCACTTGACAAAGCTTGTTCATTTGGACAACATCATCAAACAAAACTCTGAGTCATGAACAGCAGTTTTGCATTTTTATAAAATCACATTTTTTATTAGGGCTGACATTTTAGCACGTGAATTTAATTACTAAAAAATTACGTGACTAAAATATTTGAGTGGATTTAACGCACCCGCTCCAAACTTGTTTCATCTTACATTTTATTGACTGTTGACAAACATGATGCAGTGCAACAACTCATGTAGCTGATAGCACTCGTACAAGATGTCTGTTAAATATCACTTGATCTGGAACTCATCTGCTGTGTACAAACGTTTTACAGACGAATCATTCTAAATCATAAACATCTTAAAGACATCTAATTAACATATATTTGGCATCTGATAGGAAACGTCATATAGACGTATTGCAGATGAACAAACACTTTGAATTTTGGTAACCAGAAGAAAAAAGAAGAATGTTGGTTAGTTCATTTGGTTACCAACGTATTTAATTTTATGGAGAAAAAAATGTAAACTGAAACATTTCTCAAATGATCTTCTTTTATGTTTCATAGCTTATATCAGGCTGTGTTTAGTCTACAAATGTATGTGTAATACATTTTGTTAAATCAAATAAAATATTATTAAAGCTATTTTTAAAGCTCTAAAGCTATATCTACTTGAAATGTTCTCATTCAACACAATAATGACTTTAATTGATCTTTTGGGGGTATTTTTATAATTTGATTTGCAATTAATTAGATTAATCGCCACGTCATGTAATTCATTTGTTTAATACTTTAATCAACCAACAGGGCTAATTTGTTGTAAACAGTTGCTTAATATTTTTTGTAGAAACAATGATACATCATTTCCAGGACTAATTGTTGAATATAAAGTGTAAAGGATTCAGCTTCTATTTGAAATAGAAATCTTTTTGAATGTCTTTATTTTCACGTTTGACCAGATTAATTCTTCCATGCTGAATATAACGATAAATTGATAAAGAAAAGAAAATCAAACAATATCAATCAATCAATCAATCAATAAATCATATTAAGACCAAATGTTAAATGATAGCGTATATGTTTTTGTTTGGTTGTTTGTTTTGGTGACCATACAGGTTTATTTTAGGCAAACGTTGTGTTATGCTGAAATGGGGAGCAACTGATGAGTGAATTTCACTGTTTAATATCTGTGGGGCAATATATCAATGTGCACTTGTTCCTGATGGCATGTGAAAGACCATCGGGCTGAGCATAAGCACTTTGTTTAGGCATCTCACTGAAGATTACCGAACGCCCGTCAATTTCACTACACAGAGTAGATCAGAACGTACCTTTCTTGTTGAATCCTTTCTTACATTCTTGAGAACTTTCACTCAATAATCCTTGCTTATATTTCCATGATGAGCACATTTGTGCATATACGAGAGCATGTGCTACAATAGAAACATCCAGGTGATGACACATTCTCTTTAATCGGGTGTTAATGGAATATGCAAATGCCCAACTACAGAGTAAAATAAAACGCCTATGTTTGTGAATTGAAACTTGTATGCTTTTATTTGAACACATCCACTTTTAGACTTTTTCATACAGTCATCGATAACGAGGTAACAACGGCTTGTTTGATGGAAAAATCACATTTAGGTTGGTTTTAGAACAGGACGAATGGACTATTATATTCTGTATAATGGACTTCTGGGCTTTGAAAGCCATTACACCGGCTGAAACAGCTCAGAGCTCCAAGAGCTTAAGAGAAGAAGTCATTTGCATAATGCACACCTGCAGATCTTTTTTAATGTGTTTCAAAGTGCTTACTACTCCAAAAACTCACCTTTTAAATGTAAAGGGACTTTTCAAATAACTTTACATGAAAGTTTTCTCAAAGCTATTTGATTGCACCCAATTATTTATTCATAAGGCTCGTTCACAGCAATGCTCTCGCTGTGAATGGGAGTTTTGGGTTCCCGTCACATCTCGTGATGGGCTTCGCTAAACAGACCCTCTGCTGTCCTTGAAGTTCTGAGAAACACAGAATAAATGATTTCAGGCGACTCAAAAGGATTGAATCTCAAAGATTGTGAGAGAAAGAGAGAGATCTATCATAATGATATGTCCCTCTACAATAGAATTCAGATCAAAATAGCATTCTTCCTGTCTTTTAGAGCCTCTTTCAAAAAGATGATGATACTTGCTTGTAGAAGCCTAATTACAATTTAATTTATGTGTACGCCACTGAATCCTGCTATTGTTTGGCACGTTACATATTGTTTGTCCTGTGTGATCTTGTGCATTTAATGTGAGTGACATGCTTCTTGATTATTGATAAATTCTAATTAATTTCTGTGAATTTGTTCTTTCAAACAGTTTGTTTTAATAAACGTGTTCACAGTAATTAATATTTTATATCATCACAATATTATATTAACATATGCTGTGGCATATTATATGCTAAAACATTCCAAAAAGCCATTTTAATGATGATGTTTACTATACTTCTGTGTTTACAGCTCAGTTTATTGCAGCTGTGATTCGGTACATGACATCATTTACAACCAAATTCCGGAAATATTGAGACATGTTTTAAATTTGAATAAATTCAAACTAAAAGACTTCAGCCAATATTTTATCACATGAGCCAATATTTAGTCAAAGTGCTGAAAAAGCAAGACATTTTGAAAAGATTCTGCTAATACTGAGCAGGTTCACTTGTATCTGCAAAGCAAGTAGCCTTTTGACCATTCATGCATTGGCACACCAATATGAAATGCTAAAATATGCATAATATTCAAAGACGCCGCATTGGAAAATGTTCTTTATGGCTTAATCGCTTAATTTCTAAATGTACTGTATGCATTTGCATGTATTTTTTACATGTATTCTGGTCTTTTCTCCTCCAAATGATTTTGTGTAGAAAGCAGCATCATGGTATCATGACAAAGCAGGCAATAGTAAAATAATAAACATCAGGAAATGTCTGTCTACCCAAGTCATCTCATTTAAAATGAGGTTGTCACAGTTAGAAATGCTTTGATCTTCCAGAAAACGGAGGGCTGTATCTCTTGCACTGGTTTGTAATTTTTTTGTACAAGACAACCAAGCCGTGTTTTTTTTGCAACGGTCTGATTTATTTCAAAGTATCAAAACAAGGTTGCACCCTTGAGCAGATTAAAGAGGGAAATGGACTGCCAGAGAGTCGTCCGTAACCTCTCTGAGCTGCTTGAGCTTGGGACAGATTGTGCTGAGACTAAACCAAAGTCCGACCCAAACCTTCATCCTCAGCACTTAATCTCTGTGATTGGAAACACAGCTGACAGTGTTCAGGTCCACATCATGCCCAGCACTTTCACGGGACGGCCTGATCTCCACCTTTAACAGTCTGTCTAACTATCTTTAATCCTACAACACAGAGAAACATCAGAAACATACGACACTCTATGTAGTGACCGACCGTCTTGAAGAATATATTAGGTCAGTAGTAGTTGAAGGCTTTTGACAATGTTAAAATCATTCAATTATCTTAAATAAGCACATAAATATGGTTTATTATTTAGTTTTTTCATTTTATTATATTTTATTTTAATTTGTTTTATTTTATTGTATTTTATTTTTCCAGTGTAATGACAGATTCACATTAATTTATTTTCATTGCATGTTCAATGTATATTTAATTTGATTCAGATTCAGTTAATTTGTTAGGTTTTTTTGTAATAATTTTTTTTATTAGTATATTTTATTATTTTATATTTCATCATTATTTTCAATAATTCGTTTATTGTCTGTTTTTGTTTTGGCATTTATCCCAGGGCAGTGCCATTTGATTTTATTTAAATTTTTTCTCCCACAGTGGTGCCAGATTCAATCATTTTATTAGCATTTTTGTTTTAGACTTCATTCTTTTTTCAATAATTATACTTATTTTAAATATTTATTTTGTTTTAGAATTTTATTTATATTTTTTTCAGTGTTGTGACAGTTGCACAAGCATGTACATTTATTCATGTTTAATGTGTTGTATTTTATTGTTTATTTTACCAGTTTGGTGTTAGATGCATTTGCTGTTGTTTTTAGTAGTTTATTATATTATAGTTTTTACATTAATTTATATTTCAATATTATTTTCAATAATTTGTTTTATTTTGGGGTTGTTGTTGTTTTTTTAAAGACAATCATTATTGTTATTATTATTATCATTATATCCCATATTGTTAGTTGCACTATCAGCACCCAGATCATGTGTTTAATATAATTAAAAAACACTGGGGAAAAAAAAAGGGAAGCATCTGCCACGTGTAAATGCTGCTGGCTTCAAAGAGGATAAAGAATGGTGAATACCCTCAAGAAAATACTACATTATGCTTTTATTGATTTTTCGCACAGGGCTCAGGTTTTCATTTGGCTGACTTGACAAACAAATATAAGAATAAAGAAACAGCTTTCTTAAGAATAATGGTCTCACATTGATCTCTGCATTTGAATGGATTTATCATTTTGCTTCTCTCCAAGACGGCGTGTTCCTAAAAGATGCTGCGTGTCAATGATGGCCCGTTTCTCTTCATCAAATGTGTATAGCTCAAAGATAAACCCTGGCCCTCAATACATGCGTCTCTCCCTGCTGAGTGTCAATTGTCTGACTAGAAAAGGGCTGGTGGCGTGTGATCGATAGCAGAAGAGGGAAATCAGCGCTGCCTGGCTGCATGTTTGAGCTGCATCTGGGGAAGCTTCGGTGACATTGATGGAGAGCGTTTGCTTTTGTAGCCACTCTGATGACTTGCGTTGATCTTCTTTGCTCTAGCCGGTGGTTCATGATCTGGCTCTGATGTAATGTGGTGGAATCTTCTGCGAGCAAGCCTTTGATCCGCTGTGGGGTTTGATAAGAGACTTTGACATGCATTCATGTTGTATGTCTTTAAAGGGCAACGATGAAACTCTTTCAGTCATGGCCTGTTGAATTTTCCAAACATTCCTGTCAATCCTGTATTTCATACTGAATGAGCAAACTGCTGTGAAATAAAACAAAAACAACTGACCGACTCGGGGTCTAATTATTTTATTTATTTATTTAAATCTGTATGATATTTTTTCTTTTTATTTTAAGTGATCATTTAGTATATTTTATTACATTTTAAGTAATCAGTGACATTCCTATCAATACGGTATTTCATTCAGGCCAAACGGTGACAACTGACCTACTGTAAGTATAATTATTGAATTTTTATTTTATTTTTATAATATAATATTAAATAATATAATCATTTTAAAACTTTGACCATCCTAACCAGGTGCAAAATCACAAAACAATCAGCAGTAAAAGCATGTAAATCTGTTATCTTTTTAAATTGTATTTATTATATTTGTATTAGGTTTTATCATAACTAAAATTAACATGTTTTTATAAAAAATATATATAAAAAATATAGTTTAATAAAAGTTTCATACTGGGTGGCCAAACTGTCAAATAAAATTACCTACTGTATATGTAATTATTTTATTCCCTTATCTTATCTTTTTATTTTATGTGTATATGTATATATATATATATATATATATATATATATATATATATTAAAATATTGTTGTTAATTTGCAGAAGTTTACAACCTTGACCGCATCCTAAACAGGAGTAACTTGACAAAGTGCCCTAAAAGCACGTAAAGTTATCCCAGCTATCTGCAACAGTTACACTCATATTATAATAATATTCTTGTTTTTATTTCTGCACTCTCACTGACAGAATAACCATATTAGTTGATATGAATCTGCCTTGTCAGCACCTTTACCTCGAACCTACTATCAGTAAGCCCCCCTCAATGCAAACAGGACAAGTCTCATATTACGGTCGGTCATCACGATCGCGGATGACAACATGCAGGATCAACACAATTCATGTATCGCAGGGTACGATTAAATGAATGTACATTTAACCAGTTTAATATACAGATGCACTGAAATGTAGACCTTCTTTTAGGTGTTTTTTACCTACACTGTACAAGACGCGAGAACAGTCTGCTATTTAGGTTTGTACGGTAGCATGGACTCACTAACTTTAACCTTAGCCAGTTATAGCCAGAGATTTCTTACTAAGGCACAAGATAACATTAACGTTCTGCTTGAGCAGATGAAAATTGTAACTTAATGAGTGTATGACAACCAGAAAATTAACGTTTTTGTTTAAATTTTTATTGGGGTTGAATACTTAGGGACATGTTTCTCTATTTTGTTTGGATTCAGGAAATTTAATAAAATAAATGATATTGCCCATCCTCTCAGGATACCTAGAATCAGTGTTACAAGTACCCCAGGCTCATAGTTTCTCAAGTTTTGAGGCATAAACCCCATAAAACTGATGTGAGCTTCGGATCTTCCAATGTTTCTCTATGGCGCTGAAACCTAAAGATTAGTGATGTCCGGTTCGCGAACGAATCGTTCGATTTATCCGGATCTTGAACCGGTCAAACCAGTTCACCAAATCGAACTGAATCGTTTGAAACGGTTCGCGTCTCCAGTAAGCACTAATCCACAAATTAGGCTACTGAAGTTATTCACTTTTTTAACATGCCTAACACTCCCTCTGTCTCAAAATAAGCCAATATCCCGGAGTTATTACTCAAACTGAGTGAACTGGTGTTTAGAGAGAACTGATGATGAACACGAGCTAAGCAGCATGTGGGCCAAACAAACACTAGCCACTGCTAGAGCGGTTCTCGTTCTCGAGTGAAGAACCGGTTGCAGCAGAATTTCAGATCACCAGCACACTGAACCGAGAACTGTTTCTTTCGGACACGTTCGATTTGAGAACCAATGATCCGATGATACTGCTCATGCGTGTAATTTTTCAAGCAGACAAAATTTTGTTATCCAAGTGTTTTGTTAAACATCAGAAAGTGTGATAATATAAAACATTTTTTTAAAGATGAATGTATCTAATCTGTGCACTTTGTTCAGTTGAAGATTCTGTTAGAGTATAGGCCAAAGGGGTTTGGACCATAATTAAGACTATGTTTAATAGGAATAAGGGATGATTTATGAAATACCTGTGCTGTACTTATAGTTAATGATGACACATTCACAAATTGAGTTTGTATGAAATAGAACTGCAACGTTTTTTAGGATCTCCGGTACACCGAACCGAGAACTGTTTTTCATACACGTCCGATTTGAGAACCGATGAGCTGATTAAACTGTGCATGCGTGGACTGTGATTGCCTACTATGACTAACACAGCACGTCTGAGCCAAACTTTGGGACAACTGATTCTGTGCTAATGCTATGGCGCGGGTAAACCGAGGACCTGAATGAGGGCGAAACGTAAGTTTATGTAATAACAAAAAAATTACAATGGATTATGTATAGTAAGTGGATTATGGTTTCTGCGCTGATAACTAATTTATTCACTTTATATCTTCAAGACTTAAATCCTTGCATGCACATCACTGCCTGTACCTGTATTTGGGTGCTTGCAAAACTTAATTGTAAATTTTAAAGATCATGATTATGATGTTTTAACTGACTGAATTTATGATTATTGACTTTATATATTTGAATGTGTATTTTCATCCCGGCCCGGGGTGATAGATTGATCATTACATCATCACGAATTGTGTCATTACTTTATGGCGTAAGAGAACTGAACAGTTCATTGAAACGAACTGTCCGAAAGAACTGGTTCGCGGAAAAGAACCGGACTTCCTATCCTTACTAAAGATGTCCGAGTTCCGCTCCCCATGCAACTGATACTCAACTGCCATTGGTGTTTGATGGGAAGGGCTTACCAATAGGTCAATTGGATTGATCAGGCATCTTGAAGTCAAGTAAACAAGTTTTCTCCTCACTGACAGATTTAAACCTGTAAACTATTAATTGCAAGTTTGGTTCTGTATAGATAACAGACTCATCTAGTAGTCATTAAATAATACGTGTAGTAATGTATTACAGCTTCAGAGCCTCAGCTGTATGTGTCAGGAGATTCCTCATCAGATTCCTCACAGCAGTGTTGATGCCAATCAGTGGGTGTCAGGCTTATGTCAGGATTATTGACGATGTCAATCAAGCTTGACAGTAATCCAGATGCACTGAAATGCTTCCCCTTCATTAGACGTGCACAAGCGTTGTAAATAAAGGGCTTATAGTTGCTCACCGATGAAATGATGCACATGTGATAATGTCACATGCAGGAATATTAGTCTGCTGCATCTCAAGATGTCTGTAACTCATCACTCTTCAAGTGGAATAGCTCAGCTCCCTCCACCTCAATAAAACTGTCTGCTCACTAATAACACAAATAAACTGCAGGGATTAATATTATTGTTCTCATGTATCACTTTCAAATCCTTTCAGGATATCAATTTAAAGAACTTAAACTTCAGGAACAAAACAAAACAAAAGTTTACTAAAAATGTTAATTATTTTATCTCAAATGAGATGTTTGGCAAAATGTCCAATTTATTTGTTGTTGTTTTTAATACAAATTATTTATAAATTTGATCACATAACAGCACTTTTATTCTAGTGATCATTTCTAGGTAACTCAAACTGTTTAAAAAAAAGTTTACTTGAATTTTTCCTTGAAATAAAATACATTTGATTAATTATTCATATTAATAATAGTAGTTAACAGTTAGTTTAACTTGTATTAAAATAACTCAAACTAAAATGAACATATGTAGAAAACTATAAATTCAAAACAAAACTAATAAAAATGGCAAACTTAAACAAAAATTCCAAGTATATCATTCATACTAAAATAACACTCAGTACATAATTATTATGTATATTACTTATTATACAGTACCTGAACACTTTTGTTTTGATAAATACTTGTGACTCATGCTCAAAAGCAGACAGGTATCCATTTTTTAATTTGACTATTCTAACATTCCCCTTTACTTTTTGAACTTCCAAACTTTTTGGCCACGACTGCTTTTCTGTGTTGAGGAACTGACAGTGCAACACCTCAGATGTCTGGCAGACTTAACGTGGCTCCTGTGTGTTCATGCTGAAGGTCTCTTTGAAGCACAGCGCTCTCTCGCCTTTGATCCTTCCCTGATGCTTGCATCCACCATTCCCTCCACACAAGAACAACTACAGTGGAGAAGAATGTGGTTAAATTATGCTCTCCTTAAAGTGCAAATCAATGCTAATGGAGAGGAATCAGACCGCCTACATGTATCCATTCTTATTAGTCTTCCAGTTCTTTGGACATGACACACCAGATAAAAACCAAACTACTTTGCTGAAGTTTTCAAGAGGAGGCTTTTAAACCTCTCAGCCAAAGCTTTGGGGGAAATCATCAAATAGCAGCTTCTGGGTTTCAGCTGCACTAATTGAATGATAACTAAATGGAAAACATTTTTGCTTTGTCACTACAGTAATGTATTTCTTTGTTTTCCAAAACTAAGTTTATTTTTAATCAGAGATTAAGATTCTAAGATTCTATGTAAATAACCTTAGCATATTTGATAAGGTATACTGGGAGTTTGGCTAGGGCTTCCCACAAAAAAAAAAAACATTAGTGAAATGCACTAAACCCAGTACTTAATAAATGAAAATAATTAAGAACCAGGGACAAATAATGCTAGGTGCAAGAAATCACCAAGGACACCTTAATTGCTAGATAGTGTTTTTTTCTTTATTAAAGTTAGTAATGCATTCATCGAAGTCTAATAGAAACCCCTTGTCGCACTTAATAAGTATGTCATTAAAAACACTAAGGGCCAGATTTACTAAAAACTTGCACATGTGCAAACCCTTGTTGGCGTTAAAAACTACCATCAGGATTTACTAAAGACATGCAGAGAAAAATTAGCTATGTATTTAATGATTCACGCAAGGTTATTATTATTATTATTAAGCTCAGATGAGCTTTATTTGTCACATACACAATTATACAGAGTATAAACAGCAGTGAAATGTGTTCTCTGCATTTAACCCATCCAAGCACACACGCCCGGAGCAGTGGGCAGCCGACACTGCGGCACCCGGGGAGCAGTTGGGGGTTCGGTGCCTTGCTCAAGGGTCTCACCTCAGTCGTGGACTATTCCTGCCAGAGCCGAGATTCGAACCTACAACCTCGGGTTACAAGTCTGACGCTCCATCCATTAGAGCCACATTACTTGATATGGTTTGTGATAATCAATTTACTGGTATTTGCACCATTATTTAATGCTCAAAAAGCATGTCTATAGCCATTTTGCACTGGTGTTGTTATTTACAATGATACACAAAATTAATATTATCAGTACTGTTTGTTTATGACCCCATGCTAATTAGCACCGCTCTTGGTAGATTGCGCTGCATGCGATGACTGCATCTGTGTTTTTTTATTTGTGCATCGTCAATCAACCACCTAACTTTACACTTCCTTCAACATTTGTAAGGGATTGTGCTCTCAAGGTAAAGTGGCCTGTTTTGTGAAACTGGTCTTAAATCTGTTCAGAAATGAATTGATTCCGAATAATTCTCTTTCTTTTTTTAAGAATCAAATTAATATTCAATCTGGACTTTTTTTTCTTATTTTGTTTGATATTGGTTATCAACATGGCAAATCTTACCCTCCTTGTGAAGGGAGTCAATGATTGTCTTCTGGATAACTGTCAGATCAGCAGTCTTCCACGTGATTGTGTAGCCTACTGAACCAAACTGAGAGACCATTTTGGAGTCACCTGGATCCAGTCTGATGGTGGATCAGCACCTAGGATTGACCTCTACAGCGCTGAACGTCAGCTGAGACCAGGACACCTATATGAGCACCAGAGACAGATTCCCAGTGAAGACCTCGTCACCTAGATGGCCATCGGGACAAGACCATGGGAAACAGATGATTCCTTTACACAATCTGACTTTGCTGCAGTTGGAACAAACTGCT
This sequence comes from Oxygymnocypris stewartii, assembly GCA_003573665.1. Lineage (NCBI taxonomy): Eukaryota > Metazoa > Chordata > Actinopteri > Cypriniformes > Cyprinidae > Oxygymnocypris > Oxygymnocypris stewartii. The sequence goes on along the minus strand of QVTF01002892.1, from coordinate 228,527 downwards.
GGTTTGTCTGGCCCAGTGGAGAACTGGTCCCCGACTAAGCCTGGTTTCTCCCAAGATTTTTCTCCTTTCTGTCACCGATGGAGTTTTGGTTCCTTGCTGCTGTCACCTCTGGCTTGCTTAGTGGTGGACACTTCATTTCCAGCGATATCATCGACTTGATTGCACAGATACTATTTAACCTGAACTGAGCTGGACGATGCCATCACTGAATTCAATAATGAAATGCATTCAGCTGATAATTAAGTGTTTAATCTTGTCATTTTACATTATTAACACACTATTTTCCTATTTTGATATTGTGAAGTTACTTTGACACAACCTGTAATTGTTAAAAGTGCTATATAAATAAAGGTGACTTGACTTAAAAAATATTATCCAGACTATGTGGATAATAATATAATATATAAGATCATGCACATCTGACATTGCAAAGCCTCTAAAAATCATGTTTGACTTTAGAGGAACTGTGAAATAAACATATTGTCAAAATTCCAGATCCAGCTTTCCAAGCATTTTTTCATAAACCCAGCATTTATAATTTGTGGATTATAAAGACATCTGTTGATTTATAATCTTATCTCTGAAGAGCAATCCACATTCAGGATTTTTTTGGTTAAGTGAAATGTACAAATGTTTATGTGTCACAGTGAATTATGTGTATATTTATATAACACATGTATGACATATATATATATATATATATATATACATTCCCTGATGGCATGCTTTATAGCAGTTACATACTTTTTTTATTTCTTTGTTTGATATTGATTATCAACATGGCAAATAATTTGGCCAAAATCCAAAATGTTAATTTACAAACAGAAAGTGATATCTTGTGGTGTCCCACAGGGCTCGATTCTGGGCCTTTATATATTGTTAAATCTGTATTTACTTGTTCTAGCGGGTGTAATTAATTGACATGCCATCTGTTAGATCAGATGATGTGCAACTCCATTTTTTACTTTTCACTTGCATTTATGTAATAGTAAACAACTTTTTTAATTAAGTTTATCATCATTATTAGTTGTAAAGGACATATTGTTTGTATTGTATTTCGGTATAACATTGTGAATTGTGCTCATTATGCCAACGTTGAGTATACATTCTTGTGATTAACAATTGTGCTTTCATTTTTCCCTGCAGACGAACAGCAGGTCTCTATGTTCGCATTTCCTCCTCCCTCTAATGAGCTGACACATGCCGATTAAAGACTTGAAATAAAAGTGGAGTGAGGGTTGTTAAAATTTCAGTGCCCTCAGCTAAATCTTGATGGCGGAGACACATGGGTGCTCTGACTTCTGAGTATCTCTATGAGACAATAAATCCAAAGGACGTAACGCATCTGGACCCGTCAGCCGGAAACCATAAGTGGTCAAAGAGATCTTCCTAAATCTGCTTATCATTAAGAGTCTAGAGCTTAAAGGGGCCATAGCAAGGACAATTTTATTTATAGTTTATAGTGTATAAATTAATTGTAAGGGACCGTAATCCTTTATAAGAACTTTGAAAGAGACATTTTCCATCTCTCAATCCACTTTGGCTTTTATTTTGATAGGAAACTTGAAAGAATACTTCTTCATTTTAAACTTCTTATAAGCTGTTACCTTGTGAAAAAAGTGTCCTCTCCCTATACAAATTTATGATGTCATTAACACATTACAAACATTTTTCTGCACACATTCCCTTCACATCTTATACGCCAGTGTATAAATGATGTGATGCATTGTCATATTAATCATCTTATAACGCAGATGCTTTAATGAATGATGAACCATAGAGAATTAGGTTCTGTTGATTATTTCCTCACATTATCCTTGAGCTGGATTGAAGCTCACACTGAGAGGATAACAGACTGAAAGTACTTTCGCACTACGATGTCTGTTTTGGCACAGTAAACAATGTATAGTAATTTTAGTGGAAAATAATGCTGCAGTTTGCTGGGTATTAAGCTATCTTACCACATAAAACATGTATGATAAATTATATTGTATAAAAATATTACTAATTCAATTTTCGATTTTTAAAGGGGTCATATGATGCTTTTTTAAAGATCACTATTTTGTATATTGGTGTAACAGAATATGTCGACATGATTTAATGTAAAAAAAAAAATCTAATACTGTACATTATTGTAGGTCCTCTATGCCCCGCCTCTCTCAAAGACTTTGTTTTCTACAAAGTCCCTCCTTGCCACAAGCACAGTCTGCTCTGATTGGCCAGCTCACACAGTGCATTGTGATTGGACGAACACCACAAGCACAAGTCAGAAATGTAAAGCCCCATACCATAATCGTGAGCTTTAGCTTTCAAAATAAATGTAAAGACAGTTAATAATGTCCTTAGTTTTACCATCAGTTCAAGCCGAGAAGGGAACAGTCACGTAACAGACAGGGATGAAGCTCGAATGTGTTTGGAAACAAACATGACTCCCTGACATGACTGCCTGCTTCAACACTACTGCGGTTAATGAAACCACGCCTTGTTTTTGCGTGAATATTTGAGGGTATTATGCAACTATTTCCACATCATGACGTAGACATGTGGGGGCGTGTTTGAATGAGCCATTTTAGGGGAGCAAGGCAGAGTCTTAACTTTGATAAAGAATATCCCTTTGGCAGAGGTGGAAAGAGTAACAAAATATTGTACTCAAGTAAAAGTACCATTACATTACTGAAATTTTACTTAAGTACAAGTAAAAGTACCAGTCTAAAAATATACTCAAGTAAAAGTAAAAAGTAGCTCATTTAAAATTTACTCAGAGTAAAAAGTACTTAGTTACATTTTAACAATGGGAGGGAGGAAAACATGGGATAGACCAAAGGTGTCAAACTCAGTACCTGGAGGGCCACAGCCCTACACAGTGTAGATATTACCCTAATTAAACACATCTGATACAGATAAACTAATCATTTAGGCTTATTTGAAAACTACATGGTGTGTGTGTTGGAGCAGGGTTGGAACTAAACTCTTTAGGGCTGTGGCCCTCCAGGAACTGAGTTTGACACACCTGGGATAGGCCTATAAATCTCAAACTAGGTGTTTTTAATTAAAGGAATCAGTTATTTAGAATAATAACACATTTAGGCTGTTACCAGGGAAATTAAATTAGTATCAACAAAATTAATCTTTGCAATGCAGAGGAAACGCAGAAGGTTCATCTGAAGTGGCATAGATGTATTTACACACTGACATGAATGCATTTAGCCTCAGTTACAAATGCAGAAATAATGTTTTGATATAAATAAGACATAAAATGTGACCCTGAACCACAAAACCATAAGGCTCCATTTTCCTAAATTGCGATTTATACATCATCTGAAAGCTGAATAAATCATATTTCCATTGATGTATGGTTTGTTATGATCGGACAATATTTAAAAATCTGGAATCTGAGGGTGCAAAAAATCCAAATATTGAGAAAATCTCCTTTAAAGTTGTTCAAATTAAGCTCTTAGTTTTGATGTATTTACATCAATACAAATATATTAATGGAACATGATCTTTACTTAATATGCTAATGAGTTTTGGCATAAAAGAAAAATGTATAATTTTGACCCATACAATGCATGGTTGGCTATTGCTACAAATATACCCCAGCGACTTAAGACTAGTTTTGTGCTCCAGGCCAGGGTCACAAATGTTAAATAGTCATTTAAAATAAAAAAAATAAAAAGATACTTTAAATGTTAAATTAGAACCACCAGTAGGTGTCAGCAAGTCACTCATAAGAGAGTCATTGCGATTGAACAGAATCATTTAAACGGTTAATTCAAGGAACAAAACACGTCATTGCTCAGAGTCAGAGACGCAAAACTGTGTATGGTGGCTGTGTTTGGTATTATTTTTGTTGTCGAAATAGAGCAAAAACAGGCAATATGGTGTCTAAAACGCAAGTCTCTTAATTAACTTCTTGTTTTTTGAACTGTTGTAAAAAGCAAAACTACAGGCCGATGTAATCATGGTGCTTTTTTTGAGAAAAACGGCATTCATGTTGACTTACTATATTAAATTATATAAATATATACATTTTCTGCTTCTATATCTTCAATTTTGTGATCATCCGAAACGCATTTTAACAGACTGAATCACGCAGTGAAAGAAAGCACTCCATATGCACGCGGATTAGTCTAACGTTACTAGATTTCACGGCACGCTGTTTAGAGTGATTTGTTTGGTTTTTGGCAAAATACTGATAATGTCAAATCGCACATCGTTAAAACAACAATTACTATATTATCTCAGATGATATTGCACACCCTGCACCACTGTCTTTTTGGCTCATTTGTGCAAAACCTTTTGCTAAACCGTCAAAGCTTCATTTTAACCACCAATGAATGCAACGATGCAAGTATTTACCTCACCTCTACATGCTTGCGAAGGGCGATGTCGAGATGTTATAAGCTGCTAGTTCGGTCTCCCGAGGCAAACACAGCGTACACTGCATAATAGAGCATGAATATGGCCAGGGGTTCACTTCATTCCTTTGAGTTCAACTTCAGCAGAGCACGACGGGGTTTGGTTTTCAGCTGGGTCTGCACCATTAACGCCTGTCTTGTTCGTCTGCATCTTTCTTGTGATTTTAACGCCAGTTTCTTCTTCTGCCCATTATTTACTGCAGTTGTTTCCACGGAGCGATTTTTTTTTACTCAGTAACGAATGTGTTTTAAAATGTAGCGAAGTACAATACTTCACACAAAATATACTTAAGTAAAAGTAAAATTACAGATTAAAAAAATTACTTAAAAAAGTACAAGTACACAAAAAAGCTACTCAATTACAGTAACGCGAGTAAATGTAATTCGTTACTTTCCACCTCTGCCCTTTGGTTTTGAGACTTTAGTCTTTGCAACTTTAGGGATCTTATCTATGCACAAACAGCTTGTAACACTCCAAAGAGAAAGCAAAACTTTAAATAGCATCATATGACCATATGATATGAATTATTTAAAAAAATACTTAAAAAATTAGGGGTGGGAATCTTTAGTCACCTCATGATCTGATCCGATTCTGTGAGTCACGATATGATTCCAGAACGATTCTTGATTTAGCTTTTCCCCCCTTATTAATTAATTCGTTTACCAACTTGAGAAGCTTAAAATCCTTACATTTACATATCCTTACATAAATAATTAAGTCCTTTTTAAAATAATTGCAAATTATAAAACATAACAAATCTTAACATACAACTGTTTTAATAAACTAGTATAACTTTAAAACATACAAGCAAGTAAAAAATAATAAAGAGGATCATAGAAACATTTATTAAACAACAAACAAAGAGTGCTTTCAGTATTTAAGATTATCTGAATGTGTTCCATTCAAGAACTGTAAGTGATTTTTCTTCATCTTTAGCCTACTGTTGTTTTTTACTATGACATCATAGACAGCGGGAGATCTATTAAGCTGCATTCACGCACGGATCTCTTTCGAAATATTAGAAGTAAGGTGGTTTGTCCTGTCCGTTTAATCCCTTAAGACATAATATAAGTACACTGCATTCCAAACCACATAAATGATAACTTCATAGTGCATTTGTATGGAAAATACAGACGAGCGAGACCGCACACTTCAAGTGTAAGATCAAACAAAGTCTCTCAGCCCATCCTGTGCAATGAAGCCCGTGAATGTTCTTGTAATTCACTTCAACCTTTCCAAACTTTATGAAAGATTATTTTACGGAAGGTTCGAGTGGTGTATGTGTGTGAGGAATTGGAAGCAAGCAGCATACGGGTGTTTCTAAACAAACACAGCGTCATCGCACATCTGGTTAAAAACTAAGCTCAGAATACAGAATCGTTGGAGAGAGAATCGCCATGCATCGATTTTTTTCTCCCACCCCTATAAAACATTTATATTTAAGAATGTGTATGAACAGTTATGCAACGCTGTTTGATAACCACCAGCAGAAGAACAGTGAATCCCAGCGAATACCGTGAGTTGCGGACTTGAAAACAAAGCCCACTAGACAGTGACCATGTGCTGATTCTGTACGCGTCTCTCACATAGACTGACAAAGGAGTATACTTTAAACGCTTGCGCACTTAACTGTTTGCGAAATGGAGCTTTGTGCTCCTGTGTCCTACCTCTCTCATTCGGCACAAATCCAAATATTCCAAAACATTTCCATATTTGCGATGTAACGTATCTGAATGCGAAACTATTATTTATTATGCAAATGATAGGCTTGTACTTCAGTCGCGTTCCAACAGTGACACAGAGGTGGGCACTGATGTTTGGTTCACTGTATTTTATTTTGATAAAGTAGCACCAGTGCTGTCAAGTTATCAATGCTGGAACTGATGTGTGTGTGTGTGTGCGCTATAGCGCGATCACTTCAACTGTTTTCTTGCCAGCAGAATCAACTTTAAACATTTATTTTCTTATTAATAATGCATCACTGTATAAAGGTCTGCGTTTATTTATGTACAATCACAATGAAAACAAAAAAGAAAACAAATAGGTGTTGCTTTCTGCCATTTGAGTTTCTGTCACGGGGTGACGTGAAGCGGAACTATTTATGCCCAATGTTGTTTCCCTGTGGGAGCGATTTCGGGGTAACACCAGGCCGGTTCCGGGTCCTTCTGTGTAAACAGTCCGGCCGGGCTTAGTAAATGGGGAAATGAGCGTCAGCTGTGTAACGAGCGGTGATTGAGCCGTGAGAGAGACATGTATTCGCGAGGGGGATTATAAAAGGACATGTTTGTGTGGAGAGAGGGTGTGACACAAAGCGGGGAGGGAGCAGTTCACACAGAGCGGAGAGAGACTGCACATTAGGAAGAAGGAGCCTTCAACCAGCGGTTTGATGGATTTGGATCCATAAAGGGAGATAACACAAACAGAGGAAGAGAGGCAGGGGACCTATGTTACTTCGTCAAGCAGTTAAGTGTCATCTGTAATTCTTATTAGGAAAACCTAATGCCTTCATTACCCGCTGTATACAACAGTGTGGTGAAACTGTCCCGGAGTTTATTGAAATCTGGTTTGAAGCCTCTAATGCCAGTTGTGTGTTCATAGTACACTTCCCACATAGTTTTGAATGTACAGTGTCGTCAATTGAGAGGAGGGAGTCTGCTGGGACTGCGAGTGGAGACCTTATTCACTGTGAGTTGTTGTGAGTTGCAGTGCTTAGTGTGAAGTGAACACGTGTGACCATTTGAAGTGATTGATGCATGCACAGGTGTGGACATTATAATTTTGTGTCTGCCCGTGTCCCCAGTTGGCATACTCGTTGGTCTCGAGTGCCGAAGTGAAACTAACGAACTGCTGTGTGTTGAGTGTATGCTGTACAGGGGTACAGCTCCATCCTGTCTGATTTGAAGAGGATTTGTTGGATATTCATGCATTGCTGTTTGACTCCCTGACTCAAAGAGGAAGCATTACCTGTCTATTGAGCTGTTCACACTGAAGGAGATCCCTGGCGTGAGTACCTGATTGTTGTCTGACTTGAAGAGGAATCACTGTGCGAACCCCTTACCAGTGTCTGCTCCGTTACTCACCTCTGGCTGTCCGAAGAGGAATCGCTGTGCGAATCCCTTTCCAGTGTCTGCTCCATTACTTGCCTCAGGCTGTCCGAAGAGGAATCACTGTGCGAACCCCTTACCAGTGTCTGCTCCGTTACTCACCTCTGGCTGTCCGAAGAGGAATCGCTGTGCGAACCCCTTACCAGTGTCTGCTCCATTACTTACCTCAGGCTGTCAGAAGAGGAACCGCTGTGTGCATTCCTTACCAGTGTCTGCTCCATTACTTACCTCAGGCTGTCCGAAGAGGAATCGCTGTGCGAACCCCTTACCAGTGTCTGCCTCATTACCTCTGTCTGCCGAAGAGGAACCGCTGTGTGAACTTCCTACGCAGCCTGACGAAGAAAAGAGTCGGATCAGCCTGTGCTTTTTAGTTTAGGATTTAGCCTATTTTAATTCAATAAAATACAACGTTAAATACTGATTATCTTGTCTGGTCTCGTGGTGTCTTTGGGTAACTCCTTGAGGTGGTACGCTTAATAGGGGTGGTGGGAGACACGGGAGGAGGCCACCCCGGCCTGTGACAAATTCCTCCCCCACCAATCAGTTCTAGTCCCTAGAACGAGGCTCCGACACCCAGTCCCCATACCTCTCAGGGGGCTGTCCTCGGTTGTCCCGTTGGGAACGTCTCGGTGGAGAAGCGGGGTCTACCCCTCTTGGCTCGATGTCCGGGCCCCTCGGAACCACTGCCCACCCTACTAGGGGTGGCCTAGGTGCCACAGGGACTGCTGGAGCCTCCACCGTAGGCTTTGGATAGTTCGGGCAGGGGCGGATAAAATTTCGGTGTATAACCCGCTCCGGGCCTGGCTTCCCCTCGGGGCGGATGGTGTAGACCGGCTGGTCGGGACGTTGCTGGCATTGTACCACATAAGGTAGGGCCTCCCACCGATCACTCAATTTGCCCTTTCCTTGCCGCCGATTGTCCCGTACCAAAACTCTCTCTCCGGGCAATAGCGGGGCCTCTCGTGCCGTCCGGTCATACAACCGCTTGTTCTTAGCAGCGGCTCTGTTTATTCGATCAGTAACCAATTCATACGCCGAGTGGAGTCGCTGATGATGCCTGTCTACCCAATCAGTCAGACTCGAACCCTCTCCAGCCACAGCCGTTCCAAGTAGTAAATCTGTGGGCAGACGCACATGTCTCCCAAACATCAGGTATGTCGGAGCATACCCAGTGGTGCTATGCACACTATTGTTGTAGGCCTGTACCAGAGCGGGAAGACTTTCCACCCAATTAGTCTGACGATCCATGTCCAGCGTCCCCAATAGGCCCAGCAAGGTCTGGTTAAACCGCTCACACCCCCCATTTCCCTGGGGGTGGTACGGCGTGGTGTGAGTCTTCTTACACCCATAGAGCTGACACAATTCCTGGACAACCTTGGATTCGAAGTTTGGCCCTTGATCCGAATGAAGAGTCTCTGGACACCCAAACGGCTGGAATACTGTCTTCCACAGAGCATTTGCGGTGGTGACGGCGGTCTGGTCCAGGGTCGGAATGGCCCAAGCATATTTTGTGAACAGGTCGGTTACCACTAGAATATTCTGGAAACGATCCGTCGGTCGACCCAACGTCAAGTAGTCCATGGCCACGATGTGCAAAGGGGCCTTGGCTCGTATGGGGACCAGAGGAGCTCGCACCTCCTTTCTCATCTTGAAGAGTGTGCAGCGCGGACATTTCCGGATGAACGAGTTCACAGATGTCTCCATCCCTGGCCAATGGAAATGTCTCCGCAACAAAGACACCGTCCTCTCTGGCCCTTGATGTCCTAACTGGGTGTGGTAAGCCTGTAAAAGGGCCTGACTCTGACCCTCAGGTACCACCACCTGGCACACAGTTTCGCCCAGCACTGGGTCTCGGATGGACCGACAGACCACCCCATCTCTCAGATAGAGCCTCTCCCACTGCCCGAGGAGCTTTCTCACTACCCATGTCTGGGCCCGGCGTTCTGCCACCTCTGGCCATAACCCCTGTGCCAACCAGGACCGTATTGCCATCAACCCAGCGTCTCCCTCCTGCCGTTCCTTCCACCGCTGCGGGTCCCAGCCCCAACTAGCAGGGGCTTCCTCTTGCTGGAGCCCAGGTGCTTCCACGATTCCCACCATGAGCCCCTCATCGCACCCATGAGTAGACCCCAATGGAGGGCCCCGGCCCTCGGGGAGTCTGGACAGCACGTCGGCATTAGTGTGTTCCCGGCCCGGTCGATACCGGAGTTGGTAGTCATAGTTAGCCAGTTGCGCTACCCACCGTTGTTCAACTGCCCCCAATTTAGCTGTCCGTAAGTGGACGAGAGGATTGTTATCAGTTATTACGAGTACCTTGGCTCCCCACAGGTAATCCTTGAATTTCTCGCTCATGGCCCACTTCATGGCCAGCAATTCAAGTTTAAATGAGCTGTAATTGGAATCATTTCGTTCTGCGGGGTGAAGACTTCGACTTGCGTAGGCGATAACTCGCTCCACTCCCTGCTGCCGCTGGGCCAGTACTGCTCCCAGGCCAAGGTTACTAGCATCGGTGTACAGAACGAAGGGCTGGGTAAAGTCTGCGTATGCCAGAATTGGGGCCTGCAGCAGCTCCTGCTTGAGCCTCTGAAAGGCCACGTCACATGCGGAGTCCCAAGCGATCTGGTGTTTCACAATGTCGGTACGGCCATAATCCTCGTCGTGTGAGGAGAATACGTGTTGCCACTTCGCCAGAAACGTCTGGAGCTGTTGTGTCTGACTCTCTTCCAGCCCTTCTCCCCGCAGGGCTTCCCCCAGAAGATGAGCCGGCATCCCCTCTCCCGAAAAGTCCATGGGCTGGTCCACTCGTGTCAGGGCCACCTCAACCACCGTAGAGCTCACTTGGCAGAAGCTGACTCCCCCACCTTCCCTCACTTGTTCGAGGCTCACCGAGGTAACTCGGGCCAGTCGTTGATGGCGGTACAGGTGAACGGGGTAGAGATTTACATTCCGTACTCTCACAGCGACTCGGCCCCGACGAGCAACGGCTAGACCTCGAGCCACCTCCACAATCTGACAGTCCAAATGGGGCTCGACAAGTACCCAATCTTCTGGTCCATACGTCTGGGCGGGCAACCGAGCCCAGATAACAGCCTCGCTCCGGGCCGGAATAGAAAGGGCATATCGACAAGCAACCCGGCCGGTACCTTCGCGGTCTCCTTGGGAACCGGCCGTGTGAACCCGGCGACAATCCGCAACGATGCGTTCCCATTCTCGCTTCTCAGCTGGCGGAGCAGTTCGAATAGGCCTAGCTTGGAACAATTCTTCCCAACAATCTGTAATGACATTCATGCCCAGAAGGGCTCGATGCATCCCCAAACAAGGGTCCCGGACAACCACAACTCCCTTCTGTGGTACGGTGATCCCATGGATCTCCAAGTCCGTGACCAGGTATCCGATATAAGGAATGTCCAGACCGTTTGCCCCTCGCAGGGTAAGCCAGGGGGCCTCCGCCTCCTGTAAACATTGAGCACTGAACAGTTCTTTAGACAGGCTTTCGGAGAATAGAGTGACTTGGGAACCGGTATCCACTAGGCACTGGACCTTGACGCCGTTCACCTGAATCTCCACAAGGGGGCAATGTCCGACTAAATGGTCTCTAGGGGCGGTAGGCAAAGAAGGGTCAATCAAGGGGGTCCCGACCACTTGACCCACAGTGGCCGGTAACTCTAAAAATCCCCCTGTGAACCGCGGCGAGAGCCGCACTGGCGACGATAGTGTCCAGGCTCTCCACAGCCATTACAAATCGGGCGACCCTGCTCGTCCCACTGGAATCTAGGGCCGGCAGGCCGGAATGGGCGTCTTCCTGGGTTTTGGCTCCCGTCCGAGTAAGAACGTTCTCGAGGCAATGGCAACGGATTTGGCCGCTCCCGGCGAATCTCCTCCAAAAGGGTCTTGGACAGCTCGGTCATTTGTTCCCGGACATCCTTCATGAGTTCGGCACGTAAAGTCTGCTTCCAATCGGACGGCCCAGAGGAAGTAGAACTGCTCGTCCCACTGGCGGCCATACAAACAGAGGGATCCGCCGTCTCCGCATGGTCCAACTCTAGAGCCAAGGCCTCCCTTCGCAAATCCTCGAACGTCAGCTCGGGGTCTCGGCGGAGCTGTACACACAAACTCTGACGAACAGGGCCCTCCCGGAGCCCCAGGAGAAATTGATCCCGCAACAAGGTCTCTTCACCTCCCAGACCATGATCACGCCTCCTCTTCAGCTTAGTAAACTGCTCCCGTAATTGTAGAGCGAAGGCCCGTAGAGTTTGCCGGGGTCCCTGTTTACAGTTAAAGAACTGAGTCCGGAGGACAGCTACTGGAGTGGCATCACCATACTGCCCGGTCAAGAAATCAAAGACAGCTTGTGCCGTAGCTCGAGTCGCTTCCGGTGCGGCCTGTACCTCTCTCCTGGCCTCTCCTTCAAGTGAATTCAGAATGAACTGTAACGTCTGTGGGGCGCTTAGCCCCTGAAGTCCCGCCAGATACTCAACCTGGGCCCTCCATTCCGATAAGCTCAATTCCGACCCTGGTCCTCCATATCTTTGGGCCCAAGGAGCTCCCATAAAGATGGGCATAACTTGAGGCCGGGCCGCTGGCAAATCTTCGTCTGCCATCAGGGGTCTCTGGTCTCTCAACTCGAGGTGAATACCCTGCCGACTACGCCAATTTGTCACAGGCCGGGGTGGCCTCCTCCCGTGTCTCCCACCACCCCTATTAAGCGTACCACCTCAAGGAGTTACCCAAAGACACCACGAGACCAGACAAGATAATCAGTATTTAACGTTGTATTTTATTGAATTAAAATAGGCTAAATCCTAAACTAAAAAGCACAGGCTGATCCGACTCTCTTCTTCGTCAGGCTGCGTAGGAAGTTCACACAGCGGTTCCTCTTCGGCAGACAGAGGTAATGAGGCAGACACTGGTAAGGGGTTCGCACAGCGATTCCTCTTCGGACAGCCTGAGGTAAGTAATGGAGCAGACACTGGTAAGGAATGCACACAGCGGTTCCTCTTCTGACAGCCTGAGGTAAGTAATGGAGCAGACACTGGTAAGGGGTTCGCACAGCGATTCCTCTTCGGACAGCCAGAGGTGAGTAACGGAGCAGACACTGGTAAGGGGTTCGCACAGTGATTCCTCTTCGGACAGCCTGAGGCAAGTAATGGAGCAGACACTGGAAAGGGATTCGCACAGCGATTCCTCTTCGGACAGCCAGAGGTGAGTAACGGAGCAGACACTGGTAAGGGGTTCGCACAGTGATTCCTCTTCAAGTCAGACAACAATCAGGTACTCACGCCAGGGATCTCCTTCAGTGTGAACAGCTCAATAGACAGGTAATGCTTCCTCTTTGAGTCAGGGAGTCAAACAGCAATGCATGAATATCCAACAAATCCTCTTCAAATCAGACAGGATGGAGCTGTACCCCTGTACAGCATACACTCAACACACAGCAGTTCGTTAGTTTCACTTCGGCACTCGAGACCAACGAGTATGCAAACTGGGGACACGGGCAGACACAAAATTATAATGTCCACACCTGTGCATGCATCAATCACTTCAAATGGTCACACGTGTTCACTTCACACTAAGCACTGCAACTCACAACAACTCACAGTGAATAAGGTCTCCACTCGCAGTCCCAGCCGACTCCCTCCTCTCAATTGACGACACTGTACATTCAAAACTATGTGGGAAGTGTACTATGAACACACAACTGGCATTAGAGGCTTCAAACCAGATTTCAATAAACTCCGGGACAGTTTCACCACACTGTTGTATACAGCGGGTAATGAAGGCATTAGGTTTTCCTAATAAGAATTACAGATGACACTTAACTGCTTGACGAAGTAACATAGGTCCCCTGCCTCTCTTCCTCTGTTTGTGTTATCTCCCTTTATGGATCCAAATCCATCAAACCGCTGGTTGAAGGCTCCTTCTTCCTAATGTGCAGTCTCTCTCCGCTCTGTGTGAACTGCTCCCTCCCCGCTTTGTGTCACACCCTCTCTCCACACAAACATGTCCTTTTATAATCCCCCTCGCGAATACATGTCTCTCTCACGGCTCAATCACCGCTCGTTACACAGCTGACGCTCATTTCCCCATTTACTAAGCCCGGCCGGACTGTTTACACAGAAGGACCCGGAACCGGCCTGGTGTTACCCCGAAATCGCTCCCACAGGGAAACAACATTGGGCATAAATAGTTCCGCTTCACGTCACCCCGTGACATTTCCTTTTTGTGAACAAATGAAGCGTGTCACAAAAATGAATTGAAATCAAATATAGACTGTTACGTGTCGCCTTATCTGTAAACTAAATCAAATATATTTTAATAATTTATTCCTTGTGTGTGTATATATATATATATATATATATATGTACTGCAGATTTTATATATACATAACATATATGTATAACATAATATAATAATATTTAGTATATTCACATCTAGATGGAAAAAAATAGTAATTTGTACCAGGGGCGTAGCCACGGGTGTGCCGGTGCCACCCACAGTGGCAGCTGGCACACCTAAAAACAGATGCAGAATAATTATTTTTTTAATCGTAATAAACATGGGCAGCGCAAAGGAGGGGCTAGCAGATGCTTCAGCACCCCCAAGAAAGACCAAAGCACTGTCATTGCACCCATAAGAAATTAAATAAATTAAAAACATTGTACTTATTATTACGCATTCATAACTCTGCATTGCAATATAACGTGACATGATTAGCAGGCGCACTTTTCGAATTGACAGCATTTTATTAAAAAAATTGATCGGTTCCTTGTGCCAAGAAGGCCTGTCCCCGACTAAAGATTTCACTAGTCACACATAAATTGATTAATATAATAACTTAGGCTACTAACCATCCTTTAATATATAGGCGTATAGCCTATCCCGCGCCCAAGCGCACGTCTAAAGCTTGCAACGGCAAAAGTAGGCTAATGATTATGAATGTTGGGGGGAAAGGCAAAAAAAACATTTTAATTATTCGTTAATAAACTAGTGATTTCTTCTCAGTCAGTGTCGGCTGAAAAGATAAAGTTGCAGAATGCGACGCTGACTTTAATAAAGAAATGCACCTTTTCATTCCGACTACGTAATTAAAGATTGGTATTTTTTGGTTGGTTCGTTCGTATTCGGTTCACTGCTGTGACGCGCTCCATTTCACGGAGACTGCATGAGACGGCAGAAAGCACATCTTGTTTCTCTATTGTTTCTCTGTGTAGCCTACATAAATAAAAGCATATATATATATATATATATATATATATATGAACTGGCTGTTGAATTTTGTATTTTTTGAAAGTTCAATAATAATATAAAAAAAACTTGCCGGACGGATTCATTACCCCGCTTTGTTCCGGGACCTCACAATTTACAGATCAAGCAGTGCTTACAATATTTGTTAATTTAAAATTTAATTACAATTTTAAATTATTTTCAAAAAAATAATAATAATAACATAATTGAGGCATTCAAGGCCAGACCACGCCGTCTCGCCCTTTGAGCAGCTAACAGGCACCATTAAATGTACTGTGCTATGTTGTTGGCGATCCTGAATGTAATGTATAAAAAATATTTGACTGCTTTCTCTAATGTGTCTTGCAAGACATCTATTCAAGATTGTTTATTCCACCAAAAGTAATTTCAAAGGAACATTATATGTAGGCCCATGTACAGTTTAAGTCACCATTGCAGGATGTGCAAAATGATAATGATTTAAAAAAGGAGGGATTATTTAAAAGCATTTTGTTTTTATTTAGTAGAGCAGCTACAGCTGTTTTTACATAATATATTTGTACATAGCCTAGTCACTGAAGTCAATGATTATTCTTTGATAAAGTAAATGTGCTTTGCTCAATGGCAGAGGCGTAACCATGGTATAGATATTGGGGGGGTCCAAATGTGAGCCCTCCCCCAGATATTTTTTTTTATGTTCAGTCGCGGATCAGATCGTAAAAACAAACAGGCCAGGCCATCAACGAATGAATAGAGGCTTATCAATGGAGTGGGAAGTGCGGGGACTCCTTGGTCTGTGACTCCAGCAGTTCATTATTCAGCCTATTTTCAGGGTATCATGCTAGCTACCTAGCTATAATACGGAGCCATTTAAATGTGATATTTTTTCACATTTATTAAAAAATTGCCGCGGTATTTTTGACCATGGCACTACTTTTTAGGTGTCTACTTGCTTACCATCTGAAAAAAAGGCGAATGTCCGCCTGTTCGTCCTGCTTCTTTCTTTTATCTCCTACCTTCATTTCATTTAAGCACCAGTGACAGTCGGACTGAGCGTTTTTTTCAAACGATACCGCAAGCCGGCGTTTACGGGCTCAACCAAGTGTATAATCGAGGGGGGGTGGTCACACATTTTTGTTTCCCTTGTTTTTCCTAAATTGAAAGTAAATCGGAAATAACAACAGATCCACTATAGGCTACAACCAGGGTTCATAAAAGGAGGGCATATCATATGTCACATATTACAATATAATAGGCCTATTATTGGGGGGGACAGATTGGTATTTTTCCAATATTGCGGGGGACACGTCCCCCCCAAAGTATATGGTGGTTACGCCCATGGCTCAATGTATAATTTGTTCGTTGTTTGAATAATCGTGGAAATGCGGTGTTATAATTAGAAACTTAAAATGTATTTTTATTAAACCTGTGCTCATCAGGTTAAATAGGAGTTTAGTCTTTTTAAAATATGTGACATAAATTGTACTTGCCTAAAAGGGGTTTATGATGTGTGTAGTTAATGATTAGGCTACAGTGAGCGCGTTTGACTAGAGCGCAGTTAAAGAGCTGTTGTAGGTTATACTGTATGTGATTGTCGGTGACCCTCTTGAGCGAGAAAGCTTCGGAAAAAAAAAAAAAAAAAAAAAAACTATATAGCTGCAAGCAGCGATAACCAGGGTTTAAGAATTTTAAGGCCTGAGGTGGTATGCTTTTAGGGTCTAGGCCAACATAGCTGGATGCATAGCTGACAGTGAAACTCATCGAAAATGGACAATAGGCTCACAGAAACACACACACACACACACACACAAACACACACACACACACACACACACACACACACACACACACACACACACACACACACACACACACAAATAGAAATGAAATGGTTAAACTATCATATTAATAATCATTAAGCTTGCTTACACAGATAAACACACAGACACACTCATATATGGACATACATGTACACATATTTTGTTGCATATATATATATATTTGAAATAAATGACAGGTGACAATACTCTTTGCAAGTCTTCTCTTTTTAAGAGTTTATATCAGGGATCTCCAACCCTGCTCCTGGAGAGCTACCATCCTGCAGATTTCAGTTCCAACCCTGCTCCAACACACCTGTCTGAAATTAACAAGTAGCCTTGAAGACTGTGATTAGCTGGTTCAGGTGTGTTTGATTGGGGTTGGAGATGAAATCTGTAGGACGGTAGCTCTCTAGGAGCAGGGTTGGAGACCCCTGGTAGGCCAATGTGAAATGCAGGGCTGACAAAAGAACACATTCACAATGGAGAATTCATTTTAACTGTCTCTCTCTCTGTCACACACACACACACACACACACACAGAGAAATGAAAGGTTTAAAAATGCTTAATAAACAGTAAGCATACAAACACAGACACACAGACATATGCAGAAATGAAAGGTTTAATAATACTAAATATACAGCACGCATGCTAACACACACACACACACACACACACACACACACACACACACACACACACACACACACACACACACACTCACTTTGTTGCAGATATAAAATAGTGATTTTCAAAGACATCCAAAATGGAGAATAGGTTAACAGACACATGTAGCCTACACAAAAATGAAATGGTTAAACTAACATATTAATACCCAATAAGCATGCTTGTTTTTTTGCGCATTAATCTGACAATAAATGTGGCACACCCAGTTTTTCTGATGCACACCCAGAGTCTCCTTTCTGGCTACGCTCCTGATTTGTACTAGTGTCTGTTCAAAATAAATGAAAAGAAACCGAGAATTGAAGATGTGTTTTTTTCCCTGTTGTACCGAAATCGTATCTGTCCGTGACCCCTGAACCGAGGTGCGTACCGAACCGTGACATTTGTGTACGAAATGTGACGTGTTTTTTTATTATTATCTGCTATTCTGTGGTTCACGCAAAGACCAATTTTGACAAAATTTGTAAGCATGTGACTTATTTAACTTTTTTTAATTACAATTATTATGTTCAAAAGAAGATTGTTATGGTTCAAGCATGATGACGTCATTAACACTCAATATATCTGTGAATTGTAAATATACAGGTCCTATAGTGCCATCCCATAAAATCTGAAACACGGAGGCATTATGGGGGATTTCAAAGGATTTGTAAATCACCTTCCAAGGCTGTGTTCATAACAACACAAAAAGAACAGGTTTTTTATTTTTTAATTTACACAACAAAAGAACACAGCAGATGTTGTCTTTCTGTACATGTTTTTTATGCCTTAAAACAAAGGCAAAATCAATGTCACTGAAAAGAAAACGCTTAGATTTTTTTTTACAAAATATCAATTTAATAACAGGTCCCAGTACCAAGTCCTTATATAGTTGTTTTTTATAATATGCAGGAAATGTCATTTCCTTGAATAGAAAGGCTTTTTTGTGAAATCTCTTATGTTTCCTTCCATCTGTGTAACCGACACAAAGCTCATATCCAGAAGGAGCCCCTGGTAAGAGGACACAGGAAGGCACCAATGCTTTCCTCTTACCGTGACGCCCGGCATGTGCAGTGAAGATGGAGGCGGGTCTCTCTCAGGTGATGGATCTTGCTCAGAGTGGCTCTCGCACCTCCCTCAAGGCAAATATCCACATTAATCCATGGGTTTCCAGAAAACATTATTAAAAAAGACAGCAGAAAATATGATTTGCGAATGGAAACAAAATAAATGGTGCAAAACGTGCACATTCATACGATCACACACATTTATATACTATGAGCGCCTATACACACCCACCCACACACACACACGTACACAATGAGATGCAGGCACTCATCTAGTCTCCAGCAGTCGTACATTCACACGGTGCTCTCTAGAATCCACTCTGAACTGGAAAATGCAGTTTTATCACCGTCTAGATTCGAGTTCGCCATTTGGACTAGAACTCCATTCACGGACATACTCCGCTTGCAAAACACGTTGCCCAGCTTCTGCGAGCCAATGTAGCAGTGATGTTTCGACAGGTTCTCGTTCAAAGAGTACCTGCGTTTAGCCCGTGCTCCTTCCACGGGCAGTGTCATATACTTGGACGAAGTCGGACGAGCCCTCCTTAAAATCGGAGTGTCTTTGAAGTGGGATGGAGGGGGCGGCGGGGTTGGGACCAGCTGCTGAAGAGCAGTGGAATTGTTGCGGTTGGTGTTTTGCGTCTCTGCGTTGAGCAGCACCTCTACTTTGGGCTCGGAACAGGCTGCCGGGATGGGCTTTGGCGCTGGTTTGCGCTTTGGCTTTAGTGACCCTGAAGAGCCAGGAGTCGTCCAGCTTTGGCTTACCAGGGAAGTGGAGGTGGAGCAGTCTGGGATGGAGGTCTCTGAGGTGTGGGTTTGGGAATCTGGAGGTGGAGGAAGAGGCGTGGCGGAGCTCTTTTTGCATCCCTCGCCTTCCTCCAAGCTCAAAGCTCCTTGTTTGGATGCGGACGGCGTGACGGTACAGCCCTGGGATTGCGCCCCGTTGGTTTGCGAGTGTACATCGGTGACCGAGGTCCCCTTGGCGGAGTCGCCGCTGTTGCACACCTTGTAGCGGATCATAAGGATGATGATGAAGATGAGGACGGAGGCGACGATTATGCCCCCGATGATGATGATCATAGTGCCACCCAAGAACTGGGACTGCATGAAGTGGCAGCGCAGATATTCAGATTCGGTGGTGAACTGCACGCAGCCCACCACCCGCGTAGCCGTCAGGGAGGTTATGCCGTCATCGTAAATGGCTAGCACACAGAGGTCATACTGCGTCCCGGCAGCCAGGTTATTCACCAGGAAGTTTTTACTCGTTGGGGGAATCATTCTGTTGGGTGAAGAAAGGAACAGTGTTAGAATAAAACATGTTATGTTTCATTCATCATTCATTTATTAAACGGCCTTACACCTTTTTAACAGCCTCAAGAGTGGTACCAGTACCTGCTACATTTTAATTTACATCTTTTTCAGTTGAGCAGTAGCCCTGAGAGAGTAAATCTCTTACATTTATGTATGGGGGACGTTTTAGGTACTGTAAACGTTTCTACACTACATGTCACTTTGTTTTTGGCAATTCAGGTACATAGACCTGCATTGTGACAAAAGAAAATAACGATTTCAGGTTATAAAACATATTTTGAACTCTCTTATGCTCACCAAGGCTGCATTTATTTCATTATAATACATTTGATTAAATACATTTTTCTTCATTTTAAAATAACTTATATATATATATATGTACACTCTCTGATAATTTAAATTTTATTCAGCAGTTATTACTCCAGTCTTGAGTGGCATGATTGTTTTTCAGAAAGCTATGTAAATTGCAAGAGGCAGTTCAGCTGCCTAATATTTCTGTGGAAACTGCAATATATAATTTGTCAGGATTCAGAACACCATTTATTTGTAAAAATAAATATTTTAAAAAATTATAAATGTATTAATGCATCATTGTTAATCAAACAGAATTAACTATAAAAAAAGACTCACATAAAACAATTACAAATAAAATACATTAAAACAAAAAAGAGAAAAAGTCTAAATTAATTAATTAATTATTAATTGAGTAATACATTTATTATTATTAATACAATTGATAATAAAATCACATAATAAAATACAAATTAAGTATATTTCATTTAGGGGGGAAATTAAATTACTTAAATGGGTCCAGTGGTATGATACTCATTTTGGTTTGTGTTCAGGAATCAAAAACCCAAGCGAATATATGATTTTCATAATCTAAGCAGAGAGCATGATAAAGAAGATCAGAGAGCTCTGTACAGAAACGTGCCGGTACTAAACTATTGATAAATATGCTAATATTCGAGTAGGATTTTCATTTGTGCATCAGGCTCAGGCACGAAGCATGCGAAGTACGTATTATTATATTCCGACTTTCTGAGCATGTTACAATAAACACGTAACACTAACTGTGATATTAGGACTATCTCTTATCTCTACCATGTTTACTCTGCTACAGGCGTGTTTAATCACATAATCTAGAGAGCGCAAGTCTGAAGCGGCGGTAAATCTGCTTCGGTGCTCTATCTACAGGAAGTCCTGCTGTACCTGCTGAAGCCTGGGGTCTGCTATCACTCTCTGAACCATTCACTTCAGACGTGAACAATAGCATCTCTTATCATCCTTCCCCACGTGCCCCACCTGTCTCCTCTGCAGCCTGGCAAATATTCAGCTCATTCAGCCAGCTGAAAGAAGCGCTGTGATTTCCCATGCAAACCAACTGGATTTGGAGCACAACGCTTCTCAGTAGAAGCGGCTTCGCGCCCAAGCCGATCAGAGCATTTCAGTATGCTGGGTGAGAGCAGCCGCCGTCATACATACAAATTAATGAGCCAAACATTTTAATTGCAGGGTTGTTCTGAGTAACTCAAAGTGTGTTCAATGGTGTCAAGAGGCTAGTTTCTAGGGTCACGTTTCACAAAATACCTGAAAATATTTTCATGGGTCTACTGTTTGAGTAACTTTTAATTTTATGCAGTGAGACTTGAATATATCCTCCTATTCCTAGATGCTCCCTACACAGTGTCCATTACTCCCTACTCCATGAGCAGGGGAAATCTGTTGAAGTTTACTTTATTTCGGAACATTCATTCATGGTTTGCACTGCGCAACGTCTTCAAGCACAGACGAGTGTGACATCATATACATCTGACCTCTGATATATACAATTTTAATTTGTAAATTAAAATTGCAGGGGGCGCGAGGACTGGAATTGAGAACCGCTGATTTACACACAGCGTGTCTTCTCCAGGTTGTGCTTATCGGGTTTTTCATAAAAGCCAGATGTCGGCTTTTGAAGTAGTTGGAGCATTTTTTATTATATGTGCACTCGCGTCTCGCCTCCCTCAGCCATTTTATGCTCCCGCGACAAAGCATGTATGAGACAAATTATGTCAGAAAAGCTTCAGTACATTATAATCGCGTATGGTCTATTAATGAACCGATACCGAATCGTCCTTGTCTGCATCGCACCGTGGAAACAATTAATTTCGAGACCCCTACCCCACATGTCTACGTCACATTGTGAAAATATTTGAGTAATGCGGCCCAAATGTTCACACAAAGAAAGAAGGCGTCGTTTCAGTAACCGCAGCAGCCATGTCAGGGAGAAGCTGTGTGTTTCTAGGTGAAAGCAAAAGCACTTTATTTGACCTTTTTAAAGTAGATGCATTTAGGTATCCTTCAGATTACTTACAACAGAACAGCACAACACAGATTTTATCACAGCGCATTTTATGGACGACTGTTTCGTGAACTGAGGAGAGAGGCTTCTGAATCAGCGACTGTATGTTTTGTTATTAGTTTGAGTATTTACTGTTCAAATATGGATTATTGCATGTCGCGTGTGTGTGTGCTTGCGTGTGTGAGAGAGGGAGACATGGTCTCACAACCGCAGCTTTGTGTGCAAACACATATGAGCTTCATCACTGTGTCTGTCATGAGACTCTGTTCTCCTCTCGGGCTTGAACTGATGGTAAAACTAAGGACATTATTAACCATTTTTATATTTATTTTGAAAGCTAAAGCTCGCGATTATGGTGAGGGGCGTTACATTTCCAATGAGTGCTTGTGGTGTTCGGCCAATCACAATGCTCTGGGTCAGTTGGCCAGTCAGAGCAGACTACGCTTGTCGGAAGGAGGGACTTTGTAGAAAATGAAGCGTTTGAGAGAGGCGGGGCATAGAGGACCTAAAATAATGTGTAATAATTTAAAAAAGAATGTGTTTTTTTAACATTAAAGCATGTCAACATGTTCTGTTACACCAAATACCCAAAATAAAGATCTTTTAAAAAGCATCATATGACCCCTTCAAAATAACTAAACGGCATGATTTTCTGCCTTAGAAATATAACTGAGTAACAGTCTTCAGTTTCAATAGAATTATTGAGATTATTAAAAATTTCCCATAAAATAATAAAGCACAATTAACTCTTTTACACCTCGAAGAAATCAACACAGATTCTGATAAGTAGTTAATTGTGTACTTTGAAGATCTCAATGAAATTACAAGGGTTAAAAAGAAGGATTTTCTGAAAAAATCAATAAAAAAAAAATCCACTTAAAACTAATCACAATTGCTAAATTAAAGCAAGTTAAAGAAAATCATTAAAAAGAAAACTGGCAATGCTCCTTTTTATTTATTTATTTATTATTATTTAATTTTGTTGTTTTTGTTGTTCGAGAATGTACAAATATGAGTGGTGAAATCAAAATGAACTGTATTTATTTCCTTAATGCACCATCAAGGCCTTATTGTGCATGATCATCAGGGCACCTTATTCCAAAGACAAACTTATTCTCCATGATCTTTTATCAAAATGCTTTCCCTGTGAACTGACCTTCCTTTTTGACTGACATCACAAACCCCTCATACACCAAACTACTTAACATCCACACTGCAAGATCCAATCAATTTCTCATCCAATATTCTGTATAACTTGGAAATACATTGTATTATGAAAGTAAAATGTGAGAGATATTTCATATTGACTTACAGCTTAGAAGTGATAGTCGGAAGGTTTCAGAACTGCAAGAATGAAAATAAGTGCCATCATTATTGTGCCCATGAGCAAGACACTTAACCCCAGGTTTAACAGGGGATTGTCTTTGTAACAAGTTCATGGCACTTTTCAGCAGCTTTATCGCAGAAACAAATTCCACTGGCCTTGATTTTGTGGTGAAAATTCGATTATAGCCTATGTTTCACTGCGACCGGTCTGTTGCTAAATGTTTTAACTGAGAAGGGAGCACTTGATAACAACATGGGGTATCAGCCAGCTGCTTCTCTAGTAAAAAAAAATAGGTTGAGATGTATCTGTAGTCTTTCTGTGGGCTTCATTCTCATCATTTGTGAAAAGAGCTTCCCACAAAATGTGCTCTGTACACAAATGATGAGGTAATGGCTTTGCTTCTGCAGTGTGTCTCATTGAACGGGAACGCTCATGGCCAGTGTGTGTTATTGTAATTAGCCGACTGTGGCTCATTTACAGCAGCCCATTGAGATAAAGTAAGCCAAAAATGAATATCTTTTTGATTCCCCCAAGCGAGTCTGCAAAGAACGTAATTATGAGAATGTATTAATGAGTACATGTATTAATGAGTTAGTGAAAGGAAATACTGTTTGAGATAGTACTATTGGCTAAGATTGGCTAACATACACAATGGTGACTGAATATTATCAATGCTATAAACTACAGTGATTATTATTAAATTTTACACTTTAATATGCTCTTGGTAGACACTTTTTTCTAATCTGAATCAAATCGGTTCATGGATTGTATTCTGTCTTCAGTCTCCCAAATGCCCAAAACCTCTTTCAACCATTAAACCAGACTTAGGCTAGTTTAAGCTGTATTTTTCAGCAGAAATAGCTGCAATAGAGAACAAATTACAAAACAGCACTATATTATCAAGTACTCTTGTGTTTTCCAAACCCTCGCTCTGTCTGCCATTGGTCAGTTATAGAGATAGTTCCATACCAACTCACACTATTATGCTTAAAAAAAAGCAACGTTTTAATAAAACTAGTGATCGACCGATATTGATTTTTTATACCTGATACCGATACCGATTATTTGTACGTTTATGTACCCGATAACTGATATGCAGAACCGATATTTATTTACTGTTATAAAGTAAATAAATAAGAATGAAGTAAGTCCATTCTTCACTTTGTATTTTCCTCCTTTCAGTCATCTTAACAACAACAAAAAACTGTTGAAAATTAACCTTTTTCATTTAAAATGTAATCTTAAAATTACAACAATAAAAACATTTTATTTAGAAAAAGCATCATCAGCAACACTGATATTAACAATAAGCAAAAGAATGTCTGATGTTTTCAAATGGAGAAAATAAAGGACAGAAGTCATATCAACTTCATTTTAAACTACAGTTTTAGGTTTATACGCTGTTTAATAGACTAAAGAGTGAAGAATAATTCACTGGATAATGTTAATTCACTGAATAATATTCTCTGCAATATTAAAATAAACTAACAAACAAAACATCGTATTTTATTGCATTTCTTAACTGGCATGTTTTATCAGAAGTATTAAAATGTTTTTTATGTTTTTCAAAACACATTTCACTGCTAGTTATACTCTGTATAATTGTGTGTGTGACAAAAATATATATATATATTTCGTTTTTTTAACCGATAACTGATTATGGTAAAACATTTAAATATCGGGAAAAATATCGGTAAACCGATATATCGGTCGATCTCTAAATAAAACCATTATGATTTACACTTTTTAGGAAATTAGTCTACAGGGGGCGTATTACAGAACGTTTATTATCCTAGTTCTTAACTTAAGATATGATATATTAAATTAGGATTTTTTGATAGTACAACCGGTTAATCGCCGCATCCCTACTCCTAATTAATATCATTGACATATAAAATATCACCAATCATCATAATTTAGAACAGCGAGCTGCAAGAACAGCTTATATTTAAAAAGAAAACTGCAATACTCAGACAATAAAAAGTGCGTACGTCTGCTCAGACCCTCCTGTGACGCTAAAAACTTTTCCACATCAAAGACCGTCTTTATAAATATGAGCGTTGGCGTGGATTTAAGCATACGCACACTCTAAGATCAAATCTGAGCATAAGCACACTTTATAAATGATTATAAAAAATTGTATTTTGTTGCGCCACAGTAGACACAGTGTTAGTCACTTGCACTACACCCGGCAATGCTACGTGATGCTTTTGTTGGTCTCTGTAATGATGGTAGCAATTCCTGTGCCAAATATCATGTTGCACAGCAGTCTGTAATTACTTATAAGTTAAGTGTTTTGTCATCAAAATGTAATCCATATTGAGGGTCCTTCAAGAGTCTTTCTACCATTAAACATCTCCGGTCTTCATTGTCAATTTTGTATAAATGTAATACCATTGTGGTAAGCAGTTTTTCCATTAACATTTAAATAATTTTGAAGCTAGGGCAGCTGTGGGGTTGCCCTAAAGTTAAGAGGTTTCTGTAACTATCTGTAGTTAAGATAAGATAGCACACTTAGGAAATGCTGTTCTGTAATAGCCTTTGTCCTAAATGTGGTCCTAACTGAAATTACCATGGTTACCAAACAGATAAGATGAGATTTCAAAGTTAGGATCTTTCTGTAATATGCCCCCACATGTCTTATAGTAGTCTATGCATAGCAAAATCTAGGATAGAAAGATGTACTGAAAAACCCCAAAAAGTATAAACACTGAAAAACTTTAAAAGTGTAACATTATAGTTAGAAAAAAATACTGCAAACTAAAGGCTCAGATACACTTAGACGAATCACAACCAAAAAAAGACAAAAACACTGCTCAGTCTAAGAGCCAGGCTGCAAAAATTAATACACAGAAAAACACCAGCTTTATTCATTTAAGAGAAAATTAGTAATTGATTTATATTTCACCGTTTCACATGGACAGAAAGCACAGCATTGATCCATCTATCCATTCAAATAACACAAACTGGTGATGGATTTTTGTGCTAATGTACTAAATATAGGGTTCTTTTTCTCAACTGGCTTCATAACACCTTGCTGTTGACTCAAAGGGCAAAAGTCAGTTCAATCATGCATATAGACTGATTGTGTTTTTTCAACTGCCCTTAAAACCAAATCGTTCACTCTTCTCTTGCCGGTTGGTTTGAGAGTCCATTGTAAGATGGTATATTTGTGCTGCATTATTTACATGATAAAAATGATGCACAGAGCTGTACACATTTAATGAAATGATGGATTTACTGGATGAAGTATTGATGGTGTTTACATCACACTGCTATTCTATAAATTATGACCTAAAAATGCAAATCTGAAATTCAATCTGAAATAAGAGGCATTTTAGAAGGGTCAATAAGTTTCAATAGCTGTGGCCATCTCCTTTATAGATCTAAAACAATGTGATTGCAAAAGTGGAATAAGTTCAGTGTATCGTACACTAGTGTTGTCAAAAGTATCGATATTTCGATAAATATCGATACTGAAATATCTGAACGGTACCAATACTAATTTCCCGAAGTATCGATACTCCGATCCTAGCCGAGCTGTCACTTTCACTTCTCTCCAAAGGCGCGTTGACAAACACCACACGTGACCGCAGTGCCTGTCTCGTGTCTCGTCTCATTCGCTCTGGTTAAATAGCAAAAGTGAAGTGAATATAAATATGGTGAGTGCGGCGCCTCCGCAACCGGCTTTGGTTGATAAAGAACACAGCTGGAGTGCTATCTGGAAATATTTTGGATATGAAGCAAATGAACATGGAAAGCCGAAGGACACAATCAAGCCAATATGCAAGAGTTGCAACAGAGCAGTGCTTACAAAAGCCGCTAACACCTCTAATATAGACGGTTTCAACGGCAACAACATAGAACATTAACGTTAGAGGTTTGCGCCCGGTAACGGCTGTAAACAGAGCTTACACACGCTGCTTTATCAGACATATAACATGCAAGATGAAATGAAAATGACATCAAACATGTTCTAAAGACAGTGTTCCTTCAGAAATACAGTGATATAAAAACACCTGCGCCTCGTTTTGATTTCTAAACGTGCATTACGTGCTCATGTTATTCAACAAAGCCTTTTGGAAAAGTTTTGATATTCTGGTGGGTCGCCACAAATAAATAAATGTAATGTATGTGAAACACATCCCATAGCACAACAACCTGAGCCCAACTTCAGTCTACTCGTCACTTTAACTGTGTTTGTAGCCGGCGCCACTAACCAGCCCGATATACAAACACAGGCCGGAAGTTAACTTCGGTCCGGGCGCGTGCGCACGATCAAACCGTCTATAGCAAAGCACCTGAAAGACAGACACCCGGATCTATATAAAGAATTTAGAGAGGTTGGTAACTGTTCTTATTTTAACATTACTCAAACATTAACCAAGATGGCCTAGTATTGTTGCTGATATGAGTGTTGTCTCGTTTTTTCACCGTAATTATTAAAGTTAATATAATCTGACTGAGGAATCTTTAACTGTGAATCTTAAAAAATAAACAAATTATTACTTAAATTCTGCAATTTGTCTTCATGTCGATCCAGTGAGCATTGTTTTCGCGTGTGATGCACGCACGTTTGCGTGTGTGGATCGGTGATATGTGAATCCGGCATTAAAATATGTTCATCAAATAATGTTATGTATTAACCAGCATTTATGAACGATGAGCAATGCATTTGCTACAGTATATTTTAATCTTTGATAACAGTAGGTAATAAAAATACAACAGATCATGTTCGCTCTGGTCCAATGAAAAAAAAATATTAACAGATAGAAATTTGGATTTTAATTAGTACATGTATTAGTAAATGTTAGTTTAAATTAACTTTGAACTAAGATTAATAAATGTTTTGGAAGTATTTTTCATTGTTTATTCATGTTAACTAATGTTAACAAATATCTATTACCATTAACTTAAGTTCTAAGATTAGTTAGTTCAGTTCATTTTAAAAGTGTGGTCTAAAAAGAAAAAAAATTTTTATTAAAGTTTTGCATTTTCTTGTAGCACCAGAAAGAATATGAGACTCGACCTGCAACAAAAAACAACACACTCACAACCTACACTAGACACTACACCTTGAACAAGTGCACTACCTCAAGACATTTTTGTTCATGTAAAATATACCTCATTGTCATGTTCTAGACTTGTTATATTTATCTTTAAAAAAAAATACCCCCTTAATGCTATGGCAGTTTTTTTCTCCGTGGTATCGAAAATAGTATCGAATATCGATATTTTTCAAGGTATCGTATCGAAGTTAGAAATTCCAGTATCGTGACAACACTATCGTACACACATTCTAATTCAGTTCTATCCAGCGTTTTACTATTTGGTCATTTCACATTGGGAATAAGTTGTCATTGTTAAGCTAATTGTTCTTATCAGCTTTCTTCTAAACTATGGTGGTGGAACTTGAGACAGCAAAGCCGAACAAGCAAAATGAACAACAACAAAAAAACAATAACTAACAACAACTGTTTGAAATCCATTAAAAATGGATAAACCTCTAGCTTACTTACAAATATATATTTTTTTTAATAAACCTGCCATTGTATATTACAAATACTCCTCTTCGCTAAGTCAATTTGGATAAAAGCATCTCCTAAATGCATACATGTAAATGTAAGTATTTCTCACCTGTAAACAAGAGAGTCATCATATGTTCCATTATACTGAATCTGAAACATGCGTATTCCAGGTATATTCCTCTGGAAGTTAAATTTGATGAGTGCTGTGGATGAGGTGGTTTCTGCCATAACCACCCTCTTTTCAGAGCTGGTCTTGGCATCGCTGGTGTGGTTGCCGCCATTTGCTCCTGCCCTTGTTGAAGTGGAAATGTCAGAAGAGCCCGGGTCAGGCTCCTGGATGTTATTGGTGCTGTTGCTAATGTGTGGAAGCTTGATGATGACCAGCTCCACAGTCTGGTGGGCCTCTCCGGCGGGATTCGAGGAAATGCACGTGAAAGAGCCCGTGTCCTTTACTGTGCTTATTAGGATGTCCAACGTACCGTTGTTGTAAACCAGCGTGCGTGACGAGTTTGAAACCAACTTTCCATCGGGAGATATCCAGTGAATGGCAGGTTCTGGATCTCCCCTGGCTTTGCACTTCAACGCTACCCGCTGTCCCTCCAGGACCCTCATCTCATGAGAGTGGCGGGTGATGAGGGGCGGCTCACAGAGGAACTCCTCCTCTGGGATAGACCAGAAATAGCGTCCAGAGAGGTGCAAGGGTGTGGCACAGGTTTCCAAGTCGTCCTCGCGATTGAGCCGCCGAAGCCACAGCAGCTCACAGTTGCAGTGTAAAGGATTTCCTCCAAAGCTCAGAGCGAAAGAGGAGGGATTCATTGCACCAGACGTGGCCAGAACCTGCGCCCGCTGGAAAAGTGGGTCCGGTGGAAGCTTCTGGAGCTTGTTGGAGGTCACGTCCAAGCGGTTGAGCTTCTGTAGCAGGGAAAAAGTCCCCTCAGGAATGTATTCAATCATGTTGTGGTCCAGACTAAGAGTGTGTAGGCTGGTCATCTTTTGAACAGCCTCCCAGGGGATGGTCTCTAGGTTGTTGTAGGATAAGTCCAGTTCTTCGAGGGCTAGTAAGACATTAAAGGCTCCCATGTGGATTAGGGTCAGTTGGTTGTTGTTCAGAATCAGGTGATGTAGCTTAGACATGCCACTGAAGGTATCGTTGGCTATTTGCGTCAACCGGTTGTGGTCTAGATGCAAGAATCGTAGGTTCTCCAAGTCTGCGAATGCATGTGGAGTGATGTAGCTTATTGTATTCCTTGACAAAGTAAGATCCACCAGCTTGGTCATGTTGCCTAAGTCTTTCCATTTTATGCTGGTGACAAAGTTATCAGCAAGCCGGAGCTCCACGGTGTGCCTGTCGATGTTGGGTGGAACAAAGAGCAGCCCTTTTTTGGCACAGAGTGTTGCGAGGTTGGGGGATAGATTTTGACAGACGCAGCGCTTCGGACATATCTGGGCCTTCACTGCCATTCCGATAACCAACAAGCAGACAAGCAGTTTTTCCATTGTAAATCAGGTTTTTACACCTAGGGAAAAGAGAGAGAAAAAGACAATGTGTGTGATTAATATGCTACTGTGCCTTTGAACTACAATTTTAAGCAAAGCAGGCCTTTATTCAGTTAGAGCATAATTGCATTTGTAGATGTTTATCAAACACCAGTGCTTAGCGCAGCCAGAATGCATGTGATAACAGCAGGCCATTGGTTATCCTGCAGTCATTTCAGGAAGTGTGATAAACAATTAATCTTGCACAAAACAAACCCCATGTCAGATGTAAGAAATCAGCAGTTTTGTAACACAGCAGTAACATTCCCAAGCTCAAAATCAGTGTTGCCAGATCTCAAAAGAAAAACAAGCAACCTGCCAAAGTGACTCACCAAAAATATTTTTTTGTCAGATCATTCTTCTGCCGTGTTAATTAGGAATATTTCCCAAGCTTGTGCAGACTCTTAAGTCAACATGTATAGTTAAAAAAAAACATAATCATTATTTTGACAGCTAAATGAGTTTTCCTTTGTTTATTTTCAGACCAGTATATTAAGCATTTTTAGCTAAAAGTGTTTTCCCAAATTAAATGATCATTGTGCCAAACCCAAAACAACTGATTCTATTATTACCTGGAAAATACTTTATACTACAACAGAATATAAAAAAAAATCACCCAATATTAAAATATGAAATATTATTTTTTATGGAGAAACACTTTCCCTGTTGTATCCTGGGACACAAACACAAGCTATTCTTGCATATATTCACAGTGCAAAGGATTTGCTTCTTTCATAAAGCTATATGTATATTTGCTTTCTTCCAATTACTTTAAAAATACACATTAATTTCACAGACTATCTAGCATCACTTGCAGCTCCCTGAGGGTCTGCGGACCCCAGTTTAACAATCACTGATATAAAGTGCAGTTTGAACAGCAGGTGGGGAGATCTGACAGCTGTGATTAGTGGTCGTCACACTTTATCGTGATATGGCAGCTAATCACTAGCTAGTCCAAATACATGACTGGAAATAAGCCCAAAACCGCAACTTTATAAAAACAACTGACCCAGAGTAAGTGCTCATGGAAACACCGCTCAAAATAGATCAATGCAGTCTCTAAAGGAGTGTGGGTTTATTTCAGGCAAAACACATGGCTAACAAACATCATGCACACTACAGGAACTATTTTAACACTTCAGTTTATTAAAGGAAAATAAAGAACAACATTAATTCATTCTAAACCAATATGCTCTTTTCATCTTTGATTTCAAGGATTTTAACACAACATTTTCCTTGTCTCACTTTCTCACACTTCTCTCGAAGGTGTGACTCATTCTTTCCTACTGTAGAGTCCTTCACTCTCCATTAGAACTGTGTGGGTGCGCAGAAGAGCTGTTTCATAATGACCGTGTGTGTGAACAGAGAATGCTTTTGCAAGACCCTGCCCAGTGGGGGCAACTGTATTATATTTAATTATATAATTATGCTGAGTTGAGTATATGATGACACAATACGGGGTCTAACGACTCTGCACTCATAGAGAGTACTGCATTAAAAACAGCCATCAAAATCGTAAGATAAGCTGACATCAGACTATGAAATCACGAGGAGACGGCCTGGGATTACCCAAAGAAGCATGATCATTGATTGATTATGTCATCTTTCTGTATAGTATATCTCAAATATGATAATTTGTTATTGTTTATTTACCGTCACGACACTCCATACAATTAAACTGAATAGTTATGAAGGGCTGTTACACCCCAAAACTGACAAAAAGCATAATACAATTACAGTAAAATAAGTCCATATGAATCATGTACTACATTCAAAGCCTCAGTCATACGAAAGCAAAATTGTTTAATAGTTTTAGTTTTTAGTCTGGTGTCAATATCCTGTCTAACTTCATATTTTGTGCTTCTCTGACGAAAGACAATCATACAGGTTTGAAACAACATGAGAGTGTGTTTATTTTGGGGCATTCCTTTGAGAGTAAATGATGATGGAAAGATTACTTTTAAACATGGCTGGACAAGATACAATACTCTTTGGCTCTCACGCGAAAGACTCTTCCGGTGAAACTATCTTCAGCACGCAGTGAAACTCACAAGAGTATCAGACACGATGCTGCCGCCCAGTCACACAGCAAATGCAAAGATCATGTTCTTTCCCACTCTGCAAGTCTTCACTATTGATTTTCATTCCACCCTGTGGACAGGACAAAGCATCAAGATTTGAGTGAACGAGAGAGAAAGGGCAGGAAAAAGGAAAGAGCAAGAGAGACCGAGAAATATGATGCCATAATGAAGACTGATGTGTTGTGCATAAGGACAACAGGGAATAGTATGTAGAGTGTATGATTCATGCCAGTGGATCTGATTCACGAGCCCTGACTCTTCACCAGTGCAGTAAAGCATAAGAGGCCTTGGCAGATGTGCATTATGTTTTGACTCAAGATTAACTGATTTATGTGTTCAAGCCACATGGTTATGCAAGGATCAGTGTAGAAAAACTCCTTTTTATGCTGCTTTATGAAGTAACAGGACACAATCACATTGCTGTCCCCTCAAAATGACTCAACACACAGCCATTAATGTCTAAACCGCTGGCCACAAACGTGAGTACAACCCTAAGTGAAAATGTCCAAAATAGGCCCAATGATTTTGTGTGGCCACCATTATTTTGCAGCACTGCCTTAACCCTATTGGGCATGAAGTTCACCAGAGCTTCACAGGTTGCCACTGGAGTCCTCTTCCACTCCTCCATGATGACATCACAAGAGCTGGTGGGCATTAGAGACCTTGCACTCCTCCACCTTCCATTTGAGGATGCCCCACAGATAGGGTTAAGGTCTGTATACATGCTCGGCCAGTCCATCATCTTTACACTCAGCTTCTTTAGCAAGGCAGTGGTCGTTATCATGTTGGAATACTGCCCTGTTGCCCAGTCTCCGAAGAGAGAGGATCATGCTCTGCTTCAGTATGTCACAGTACATATTGGCCTTCATGGTTCCCTCAATGAACTGTTGCTCCCCAGTGCCGGCAGCACTCATGCAGCCCTAGACCATGACACTCCCACCACCATGCTTGACTGTAGGCAAGACACACTTGTCTTTGTACTCCTCTCCTGGTTGCCACCACACATGCTTGATACCATCTGAACCAAATAAGTTAATCTAGGTCTCATCAGACCACAGAACATGGTTCCAATAATCCATGTCCTTAGTCTGCTTGTCTTCAGCAAACTATTTGCGGGCTTTCTTGAGCATAATATTTAGAAGAGGCTTCCTTCTGGGAGGACAGCCATGCAGACCAATTTGATGCAGTGTGCGGCGAATGCACTGTCAGGCTGACCCCCCACCCCTTTAACTGCTGCAGCAATGCTGGATTCATAAGCACTCATAAGTCTATTTCCCAAACACAACCTTTGGATATGACGCTAAGCACGTGCACTCAACTTCTTTGGTCGACCATGGCGAGGTCTGTTCTGAGTTAACCTGTCCTGTTAAACCGCTTTATGGTCTTGGTCACTGTGCTGCAGCTCAGTTTCAGGGTCTTGGTAATCTTTTTATAGCCTACGCCATCTTTATATAGAGCAACAATAATTTTTTCAGATCCTAAGAGAGTTCTTTGCCATGAGGTACTATGTTGAACTTCCAGTGACCAGTATGAGAGAGTGAGAGCGATAACACCAAATTTAACACACCTGAGACCTTGTAACACTAATGAGTCACATGACACCAGGAAGAGAAAATGGCTAACTAGGCCCAATTTGGACATTTTCACTTAGGGGGTGTACTCACTTTTGTGGCCAGCGGTTTAGATATTAATGACTGTGTGTTGAGTTATTTTGAGGGGACAGCAAACTTACACTGTTATAGAAGCTGTAAACTCACTACTTTACATTGTAGCAAAATGTAATTTCTTCAGTGTTTTCACATGAAAAGATATAATAAAATACACTCACTGGCCACTTTATTAGGTACACCTTGCTAGTACCGGGTTTGACCCCCTTTTGCCTTCAGAACTGCCTTATTCTTTGTGGCATAGATTCAACAATGTGTTGGAAACATTCCTCAGATATTTTGATCCATATTGACATGATAGCATCACGCAGTAGCTGCAGATGCAACATTAAATGCAACATTAAAAAAGAAATGCATTGTTCATTCATGTTAATTAATAAATTAACTAATGTTAACAAATGATACATTTGTAAAGTGTTACCAATTCCTTATACAAATAAATGTATTTGGCACACAAAATGAGATGACAGACAGAGACACTCTCTCACTATTTAATTAACTACATGAAAAAAGTAACTGAATGACACATCATTCTGCCTAACATCTCCTTTTGTAAGTAGTAGATGAGAAACAAAATAAAGGTAATTGATAAGACGTTTTGGATAAACTATTTTAGTCACAACATAATCTCTTAAAATACCTTTATAGGGTTATGATAACCAAAAACAGTCCTTAGCTAGATCAAGCTTTGATCTCTGTAATCCGAACTATTACTTTAATGTAGGACTGCAACAACTAATCGATTATTATCGATTATGAAAATCATCGACAACGATTCTCATTATCGATTAGTCGGGTCTGCTCACAGTGCATGTACAACTTCAGCTGGTTGCATTAAATTATAGCACTGAATAATGCATTTCTATGGACAAAATGCATCTAAAATAGTGGAGATAATAGAATGAGATGCTGCGGGAGAACTAGGCTACGTGATCCAAGCTGCCCAAAACATGAGAATTATTATTATATTTTAATGCATTAGCGTAATGGCTTGCCCTGTCAGGCTCTTTGACAGATGCGTGTGCATCCTCAGTGCAAAAACGTTCAGTATACGGTCATATCCTTATCTATAAATGTCACAGATTCACGCAAGTATTTCCATCTTTGCATAAAGGTCCGCCCTGACAGCCTGTGTTACGTTTAAAATACTGAATGAGCGCCGGGCGGGCGCGTGCACGCGTGTTAGACAGACGGAACACAGAGGGACACAATTAATGGGCTAAACAGCGCAAAAATATCCATTGTGCTGAAATATCTGTTGTTGAAAGTTAAATTAAGGCTTTAAAGTCAACATGCCGTATGAGTATTTTATGAGAGTAGGAACTGTTAAGGGATAACAGCATGTACTTCTGAATATAAAATATCAGACGCTTCATAGCTGCCTTATTACTAGGAATGAAACGATACAATTTTTTCAGAACCTGATCCAATACCGATCCAATCCGATACCAACGCAGTTTTTTTGTTTGTTTTTTATGTAACTTAGAATTTCTATACTTCTCTGTGTTGACCCGATCGTCACTCTTCTGTGTGTTAAACACAATCTATTACAGTGTTTGGGTATGCAGCCCAAAAGTGGGTTGCGAGACCGTTCTGAGAGGGTCGCGGATTGTTTACAGCCAAAGAAACAACATCAACAAAAAACGTAATTCTAAATGCTTTTCTGATGCGAGACTTTTATGTTAAAAGACATTCATGAAAGCTGTTGACACTGTCAGATCATCTGACTCAGATGCAGTTTAAGTAAAGAAAGAGTGCCTGAGAAAAAGGCTCTATCCCGATTCAGTATCTGCGGTCAGATGAGATGTTGACAGGTTTTCGTAACAGGTTATGAAATAAATAGTCTCTTATCTCAGAAAAAATGAACTATCCTGTCCTGTCAGATGTTATAGTGTGCTGTAGTGTGCACTCTTCTATAGCACGCGCGAACGCGGCACCACGCTGTACATCACTTCAAACCGCAGAAACTATTAGCATGCTACAGGACAATAAAAGTACAATACCAATAAATCACATAACTGGTACTGCGTGTGTTAGCTGGGAAGGATTTGCATGATGGTATGATATTCATTCTATTCAGGATTAGTTTGCTTGTTTCATTAACAGTCACCTTGGTTGTTTTCATAACCCAAAAATATAATGTTATTTTCACTTTGTGTCATTTTGTAGGCTATATGTTTAAATGAATGTGGTGGCTCATACCAACTTAATTGTATTAACAAAAATTTGTTTGGGACTTCTATTTAATAGCCTTGCCTTATATTTTATTCAGTCATAGTCTTAACAGTCTTAACTTATTTTTTTGTGAAATAAACTTGCTTTGTTTTTTAAACAAATATATATATATAAAATAAAAAATAAAAAAAATATATATATATTAATATTCTTTGACAAAAACACTATTATAAACGAGTGTAGTGGATAATTCAGCAGCAAAAGATACTCTAGAAAAATCATGGGTGCACAATAGTTTTATAAAACCCAGTGAAAGATTTTTATTTACAAATAAAAGTGAATAAGTGTACGACTAAATCTGGTAAAATGTCACACATTGCTCTTTGTATTGTAAAATACATTCATGAAAAAACAAGAATATACATTTACATATAAATATATACTATAAAATAAAAATAGATGTTTTTTTAATGTATAGCACAGTAATAAGGCAGCAACATATGATAGATAAGACAGAACAAGAAAGACTATTATTATATTTCATTGCGCTAAGTGATGTTTCACAAACAAGTTTCGGGAGGAGCACGCGCGCATAATTAACACAGCCAATTCATCATCAGTAATCACATCACTTACCCAATAAACGCTAGAGAGAACCCCTATAAATAATCAAGCAGCCTTACCTCCATTATCTCTAGTCTTCCAGAATCCCTCCACCACCCCAACTCCACACTTCCAGTCCGTCTACACCCCAGCAGGGGGTAGGGGGAGCTTTTGGGTCCGGGCCAATGCCGAGCTCGGACCCCTCTCCCTGGGCGAGGGGAGTACCCCGGGCTCGGGAACTACTACCGAGCTCGGAGCCCTCTCCTCGGACAGCACGCCAAATACGCATACCGTTTACTCAGTTCATTATTAAGTAAGTGTGAACTCGTGAAAGTATTGTAAAACGAAAGGCTCAATACAGCGCGGTGAAATGCACATCCCGTGCGCAGAATGATGCTCTTGAACTTTTTTTCATACTTTACCAAGCACACTTTTTCAATCTTCTTTCAGGATCACCCAAATCAACTCACATTTTAATAACTCATTCACCTCACATATTCAACCACACAAGTGTGGTTTTTAAGTGTTAAATCAGTATAATTCTTAGCAGAATTTACAGATATCGGGTGTATCCAAAATCTCATGTTTGCCTACTAAATAATAGGCGAGAAGCAGTATATGAAAACAGTAATATGTCTGAATTCACAAGGTATGTCCCAAGTAGAGGTCTGCGCGGGGCTGAGGAACCCTGGTGTAGTGTGTTCACATTGAAAATTCCTACAAGGAAAAGTCCCTGGATGTTGCACCTAAATAACCAAAAAACAAAAAAGAACGACGTGTGGAATATTGGACACTTCATGCACTCAACTGTCACAGCTTTAATTAACATAGCGGAGGGGGAGGGGTTATCAGGTTCCAATGCTGAATGACAAAATAACTGTATTTAATTTATACACTACACGGTCGAATGCCTAATTGCATGGCGCATAAGCGCATACGGTTTAGTACGTAATTTGGGACACGGCTACAGTCTTCATAAAACAGTTGGTGAAAAGTACCTGGATTGCGTACTATTTCCAGTCAGATTCTCAAGTGAGCACCTGACACTTTACTATTCTATGAGGCTACAGAAGAAGATTTGTGAATGGCAGTGAAGTGACGGAGCTGACTCTGCTACGTGTAGTAGCAGACTGACACTATTACGGATGTACATCTGGATTACATTCTTACTTCACACAGTCATACTATATAGAACATACATTGTAATAGTCACACACCAATTACAGACTCAAAGGAAGTACCCTTTTATTTTAGAGTTTATTTCAGGCTTATAAACAGAATACTACCATGCTGTGTACTGATGAAATATGCATACTGTGCACAGTATGCACATTTTCTGTATGCATAGAATACCCAGGTGACCCATTACATTTGCAACTGTGTGGAATACTACATCCCACAATGCACCAGTGTAATAGATGAATCAGTGGTACTATCCGATGTGATGCACGTCTTTCTTGACTCATTCTATCAGAATGCTTAATGTTAAGACACGTTTACACAAAAAAATCAAACTGCAAATCAACTGTCTATTGTTCACAAGAATTTAAGAGCTAACAATATAGAATTCTAAGAATATAGAATTGTAAGCCTGCCTGAACACTGTTTGAAGATGTATATTAATCTGCACTTGTTTGGCTAAATAAACCATGCATGGGATCCGGCATCTTACATAATCTTCAATCTAATGAAACAACATCAGCAATCCCGCACAAAATGCAAGCTCCAGACCCAATCACATACTGATGTAAAAATAACGCTGATCCTATTAAAATCCTCTCTAGTCTGTCTAAATATACCAAACAAAAAGCCACTATGCATTATTCCAAATGACAAGTGACCACACTGAATACCATGTAGATTATGTATGCACAACAAAGACTCATGAAAAGCATAATGATAGCTACTGTAATGAGGAAGCTGAAGAGTGCTGTCAGTCACTTCGACAGGAAGCAATTGCCGTGCACTTCACTGTGAAGAGCAGCCCCAAGACAAACACTCGCTAATCAAGCATGTCTGAGAGAGTATGGATGTTTCACCCCACCACAGCCCTTAATAACGTGAGGCGCTCGGTTAAACCATAACACGTATGCGATGCAGCAACTCTCTGGTCCTTTTGCAGGGGTGTGAATCTGCCACAGACCTGAGATGGGAAACTTTACAAACGATGTGTGTGTGTGTGTGTGTGTGTGTGTGTGTGGGAGAGGAGCATAATTTCTGCATGTTAAATACCTAAATGCAATCATTCAGACTATTATGTGGGGCAGGAGATCACTATTAAATGTACAGAACATTGCAAATTAAATCTGATGTTATTCTGAAATCTGATATTATTTTTAAGTGGTATCCTTTTCTTATAATGTTTATCTATCTAATCTATCTATCTATCTATCTATCTATCTATCTATCTATCTCAGGGCTCGAAATTGCGACCATTTTGGTCGCATATGCTCCCGAAATTTAATCTGTGCGACTCCAAAATATATTTGGGAGCATTTGTGCGAGTGCAAATAATTGCTGAGGTGCGACCTCTACAGTTCTCTGCTAAACGTTCAAGAATTACTGCACAGCATGTGCCACGTGACCGGGAGTTAACGCAGGTTAATATTTTTATTCGCGCGCTGGTCTAAAGTGTGCTTTTTCTGAGCCCGTGCACCCGACACGCGCGAACTAAAAAGACTGTCTAACAGCGCCTGATTACTCAACTAAGTTATCTTTTGAGCCAATACTGTCAAAACACACAAGGTTTACATATAGACCCAGTTGGTTATGTTTAAAATGAAATTAAACCGGTGAGTGGAACCAAAGCGTGCCTGTATATTAGATACGTGCAGCTCTTAAAGGGACAAAACTAAACATGCAGCCGACTGTCATTAAAGGGATAGTTCACCCTACAATTTTATTTCTGTCATTATTTACTCACTGACATGTTGTCCCAAACCTGTATTAATTTATTTCTTGTGGTGAACACAAAAGAAGATATTTCAAAGAATGTGGGTAACCAAACATTTGCTGGTCCACTTGATAGTAGGATATAAAAAAAATACTATGGAACTCACTGGGGACCAGCAACTGTTTGGTTTTCCACATTCTTCAAAATAGCATGTATGTTCAGCAGAAGAAAGAAACTCACTCCGGTTTAAAACTAATTTTGAGTGAGTAAATGATGGTATTAATATAAAACACTATGACAGAATCGACAGGCAGATGACCGAATTTATTCTTTAATGTTAAAACAACAAAACCATAGAGAAAAACATAACTCGCTACTCTTAACTGAAAAAAACAATACAGTTACTTTAATAGGAATCAATCTATAGTGTTTTATTTTTATTAATTGTTCATTCAATTTCTTGAATGCTCCTACTAAATATGCCTATTGTACCTGATAATTAAACACTGTTTGTATATTATGTGTAGTTGTAATGTGTATCTTTGTTCTTATTTTTTCATAACAAAGATAAAATAATGACAAAGATTTTTTATCTTCGCCCACTTTGGCCTAAATATCCACCATTCTTATTTATATTTTGTTTCCTTGAAAGGCTTTGTCTTTATAATAGGGAAATTAGTTTGGCAGTACTGCTCAGACAAACTGGTAAAACTAACATGACAAAGAACTGTGATAAAATCGTGAAATGTCTAAAAAATAAAAATGTATATGATATTTTTGCCATATCGCCCACCGCTACTTGGAACTGACCGGTTTTGTGACCGCACTTGCACAAACTGCATTGAAATCATTTTCCAAATTTTCATTTGTGTGGAAATATTACCATGTCTGTAAACAGCCATTAACAGAAGCCAGAGACGCTGAAGACGGACACAAAGAACATGAAATACTGTAGCAGCCTGAGCAAGCTCAACGTTCACTATGCAAAATATAGAAAGGAAATCCTAAATATTGAATTGGGGTCTATATGAATGTATTTCTGAGGGGAACTGTTCTGAGAAAAGTTTAAATTACATTTTCTTCTCATCTTGCCTCTGTATATTGCATGTATAAAAAACAAAGCACTGCAGCTTAAGGATCAGGTTTAATTGATGAAGCTTTTAATCATCAGGAAGGATGTTGCCCGCCCTTCCGCTCAATTGGCGGTTGTGTTGCTCCTTAATATTCAGTGGGTGCTCCTAAAACATTTGTGGTGCTCCTAACTTCTTGAAGTTGGGAGCACCAGTGCTACCAAGTAAAAAAGTTAATTTCGAGCCCTGATCTATCTATCTATCTATCTATCTATTGAAATATTCCATTGCAGAAACACGCTTCTGAATGCAGGAAGCATGTGTGCATCATTCAAATGATAAAACATAAAAACTGCTCCATAATTTACATTGGTCATATTTTACACACATTGCACACATGTATTTTTAAACGCCCTAAAATATGTTTTCCTCACTGAAAAGATTATCATAAATATTTAAGACATGTCAACACATCAGAGATGTAGAGCAGGATAAGAGAAAAAAGAAGAGAGAGAGACAGAAAAGGAGAAAGATGTAAAACTTATTCTGCAAAACTCTCACCAGCTTGACTTTTGGTGCTATGAGGGTGTCAGGTTTTAACTAGTTTACGTACTACTGCGGCCGAGAAGTGCAAAACAAATCATGATTCTGAAAACAAAATAAAAAATTACAAACGCAAATGCAAATAAATGTTTTTAAAAGTTGAACCCGGGTTGATCGTGTCAAAAGGCATACTGGCACATGATTTACAGTCTGAGCAATTGTAGCTGATGTGTTACATTGACTCTGTTGTTCTATTTCTGGTGCCTCCTATATATCTTGATTGACAGATATCTCGTCCAGTCAGCGGTGAGTAATCTATTCCCAAACCAATGGCTTTTTTAAACCTTTTCCGGTTTATCTGATTTGTCGTTGGGTTTCTGACTTCTTGTTTTGTTTTCAGATTTGTCTATGTGTTTTCTGACTTGTTATTTTGTTTTTGAATTTGTCATTGGTTTCTGACGTGTTATAATGTTTTCTTAAATTTTGTTGTGTTTTCCGAATTTATTTTATTATAGGTTTTTTTTGCATTTGCGTTTGTAAGTCGTTATTTTGTTTTAAGAATCGTGCTTTGTTTTGCACTTCTCGGCCACCGTAGTTAACCCTACTGGATGATTGATATCACTGCCGTCAATAAGCATTTTCTCCATTGACAGATATTCAAAATTAGCCATATACTCTTACAAAATGTATATACATAATAACAAATATTTTTTTATAATAAATAATATTTTGTCAGAGTCATTTTTTTCTGATTAGGTCTTTAATATCTGCAACAATGTATACCAGACCTCCTTGGTTGAATCCACAATTACAGCATGATTACGGATGGACTAATGATGATATCAAATTGTTACAATATATTTGAAATAATCTTAATTGGTTTTTCAAAACAGAGTAAAATCCAGTTATAGGTGATGTTCACCTAAAAATGAAAATCCTGTCATCATTTACTCACTCTCAAGTTATTACAAATCTGCATGAGCTTCTGGTTACACTTTATTTTAAGGTGTCCTTGTTACAGTGTAATTGTACATTTAAGTTCTGAGTAATATGAATTAACTACATGTACTTACTGTATGGTTAGGGTTAGGATTAGGGTTACTTGCATGTAAATTATGCATAGGTTATTGTTATTAAAATAGTAAGTACATATAATACAGAACAGTGACTCATTTAAATGATAAAGCGTTACCGAGCTTTTTCTTCTGTGGATCATAAACGAAAATGTTTTTGGGAAACAACAGTTTTTGGTCTCCATTGTATTTTTCTCATTACATGGAAGTCAGTGGGTAACAGCAACTGTTTGGCTGGAATTTTTTAAGTGAACTAAATACGTGTTTGTATAAAATGATTTTTTTTGCTAATCAGGATGCCTGTTGTCAGGCATTACTGGTCAAAAATCTTCCACATACACATTCTCCCAGTTTTGCCTAAGTATAAAATGTTGTGACTGCTCACCTCCTTTTACTTTAGGGTAAATTCTAGCTACATTTTATACTAACAGCTTCACCTGAGTTTGCACAGGCCAAGAATGAGAGCCATTTGTACATTTACTGTATTCCCAACACCACTAACCAAAATGTGGCACATTGTGAAATCCTATTTCTGGCCCATTTGCACTACGAACAGAGATGCACTGCAGATGTCAGCCTAAAGATGTTTTTGAAGAAAGATTTGGAGACTTTTGCTACAATGGCTTGGAGGGAGGCTGACTTGTTCTGGAGGATGTAGATCCAGACTTCAACAGGAAGAGAAATGAAGCTGCCTTTTTCTCTCACGCTAAGTGATGGCAGCAACATTTTTCAGGCTGCTTATACAAGATTAATCAGCACCTAATGGCAAAACAGAGTGCTAAAATCTCCATAAAAGAGAGAAGGGTACAGACTAAAGAGAGATGGATTGAAATACATAAAGGGGAAAAAGAAACATCAACACATCCGCAGTAGTTGCCTGGAGCATTGACCAGCCTCAGCATCACTCCCACTGACACACACGTACAGCAACACAATAAGACAGAATCCATACTAAACATCTCTCCTTTCTGCATTCCCTTCATTCTTTTCTACAATTAACTTCTATCTAGCCTTTTCCCCTAAGCTCATATATTGCCTTCCCTAACTTTTTGCTTCCTCCCCCACAGGAAAACAAAAACACAAATGAGATATTTTTGAATATCTCAGGTATTTGTTCTAGACATCAAATGTAAGATTTTGCTGACTTCTACTACAAGACAGATCTTTTATATTTTTTATTTAAAAAATGCCCAATAATCTTTCTAAACTATGAAGTCAAAATGTATTTAAATAATCACATAGGGAAGATAAATCATAAACAACTTTATTTTCTGATTACATGAAGAATTTGGAGACTTCTTCTTCTGAGAAAAAATACCTCAGTAATCTCATGTCTCTACAAGAGTTTCAGAAAAGATCTCTACAATCCCACACAAAAAATAAAATAATGCATAAATAATGCATAAATAATGCAAACAAGTCATTGGACATCATTACATGTGTAAATAATTAGGGATGCACGATATGCTGATTTTTTCTGTTATCTGTATCGGCCCGATACGAAAATTTGGCCGATATCTTTGAGCCGATAAATAATGCATTATTTCCTTCAGAGACACTTCAGATGTGCGCTGTTTGCTATGATGGTTTTTAAATTCTTGAAATATGATTGGAATCACTTTGAAAAGGACAATACACTTTTGTGCAACATGTGCAGAGCAAGTCTGTCATAAAGGCTACATAAAATTATAATAAGAACATTACTGTAAATGACGTTGTGGAATCTTTGTGCGCTGTTTTGTGCGTGCGTTGAGCGCATCCACAACGGAGCTACACCTCCATGACAGTTAAGTTTGCTTGTGCATTTGCAGCCTTTTGTGCAATTGTACATAGTAATAGTGTTTATTTTATGCATATCTGCTTTATCTCACATGAATGTGTTTGGTTAAGTTAATAGAGCGTTTGTAGAGCGCCTCAGTTTGCCGGTGATCATCTTTAGCTCAGCGCACGCAGCTCAAACAGCAGCGCACAAATAATAACTATGATTGGGACTGTCGTGTATATAACATTCTAATGAGAACAATATTATAATAAAACGTTGTGAATTTTTTGTGTTTAGTTGCCGTGTTTCAGCGCATTGTTACGGGAAGCCAAGTGCACGTCCACGAGTTACACATCTGACTAGCGCATAACTTGATACCTTGTGCATTTCCATATTTGTGTGCATATATAAGTTGTAATATTATGTTTATGTTCTATAAATATCTGATTCTCATGTAGCCTGATTAACCCACTATAACAAGCACTTCAGTTTACCGGTGTTCATTCAGCTTCATACAGCGCACGCAGATCAAACAGCTGCTATTTAAAACCGTATTGGCCAATTAATTGGTTACATTTTCAAAATCACTGAAGCATTATTAATAATAACCACCACTTTTATTTTTTCTTATTATTTTCATCATCAATATGGTTTAGTAATT
Organism: Oxygymnocypris stewartii; assembly: GCA_003573665.1. Taxonomy (NCBI): domain Eukaryota; kingdom Metazoa; phylum Chordata; class Actinopteri; order Cypriniformes; family Cyprinidae; genus Oxygymnocypris; species Oxygymnocypris stewartii. The sequence goes on along the minus strand of QVTF01002892.1, from coordinate 183,655 downwards.
AATATAATGAAATTATTGTCCATGCAGATGGCTCTTCCGTTTTATTCATCCATGGCACATGCATTTTGATTATTTATCCCACTCTCCCAGAAATTAGCCATCATTTGTCTGCGGAGCGCAATAAATTACCACAATAACATATATGTTGCCGAAGAGCGCATGTTGTCTGCTGTCAGGAGGAATTTGAATTATTTTGATGGTGCAAACGGTTGAAGAGTTATGGCCACATGAATACAGCTTTGTTAAATGTGTAGGATCCTATGGTCGGATCAAAGGTTTAAAAGGTTAAAACTTCTCAGTTTTTCCGCTCTTTTTTCACTCAAAACGAAACTACTCTGCTGCTATGCGCATGTGAGATTGTTACTGAAAACTGTGCTTTATGCTGGACAGTATCTATTTATCGTGAGTTGTTCAAATCGTGGTAATCGAATAACGTTACGGTTTTAATGATAATTAAAATCTGAAACGGTAATACTAACCGTGGGGAATTTTATCTTGATTTATCGTCAAACTGGTAATCGTTCGTTACATTCCTAGTCTTATGTGTGTGTATTTTTGTCCCTTCTAAGAGTTTTTGTGTCTCTTCTGTCAGTGTACGAAAAGATGTAAAAATAAAGCAATATTTTACACCTCTTCCTGCTCTGCCAACTTTCCCCAATTTTCTGGAGTTACGCTTTAGAGGAGCAGAGTGCAGCAATCATGAGAAATCTGTGCTCTGGAAAGATAACCTATTGTTCAGCACTGATCAAACCCTGAGAAGGAAAATACTGTGTGACTGTGTGTGCATGTCGGAGACGAGAACAACAGCTCGACAGAAAGAGAGCTGGCACGCAGGTCACTTAATTGGAAGAGAAAATGAATTTGGCGTTGCATACGATGGGATGAATTTTAATAAAGCACATGAAGCTTGTGACACAGGACAGATCCTATCAGGGAATCTCATTTCTCTTTTGGTTTCTGTACAATGCCTGGCATCTGAGCATGAGCAAATGCATCTATGCCCAATGAACATTCTAATGCCACCAGTTTATTATAAGTAGCATTAAAATGAAGCATTAATGTGGTTTTACCATTTACCAAAAACTCGTTAATTTTCATAAAACACTGCTTTATAATGATGGCCACCACTAATGATTTAAATATTCTATTAAAAATAACAATCACAAGTAGTTTAGCTTTTTATTATAAGAAACAAATGACTACAGATCTGAAAACAGCTCACCAATGACTCACAGATGAGAAATACTGCTCCTAATTTTACGTTCCTGTGAAATAATTATGTAGTTCATTAGCCAAACTGTAGGATGTTTATGGTTGCTGAGCAACATACCAACTTGGCTAATTTTTATCGAATTCAACTGATGTGTGGCCACAGGTGTGCATATATCGGCTAACAAAAACAGCTTTAAACATGGCTGATCCAATCAAAATTCAGAGTCAGAACTAAAATAAAATGGTTTTCTGTTATTGTGTTATATCCTCTGTGGACCTTTGTGTCTTGAATAAAAGTTGATTGATTATTGAATAATAATATATGAATAGTTATAAAGCTGTACGGACCAACCAATGATAAATATTGGATTACTTGAGATGTGTCTCCTCTAGAGTTCTCAGATCTCAACAGTGTCTAAAACTTGCCAAAAGATGCCAAAGTCTGCTATCTAAAATCAAACATAAATAAAAGATAAGAAAGAACTCAAATATTTCTCAACAAATGTCCCCCTTGGTTTTATAGATCTGTGCTCTTACTGTTAGTCAACAAGAAATATAATTTATAGTGAATTTTACACTGTTATTTCTAAAAAGTTTTTGAAGTGATGCAAGAGAAGAACCAAAAATAACTTTTCAGTGCACAGTTCTTGAAATAACCTTTTCTTGCAATGGAAAGATTCCATGCTCTAAAAAACAAAGGTCCCAATGTTTTCTTAGAGCATTTTAATGTTCTAAAACATTTTATGTTTTCATTACAAATATTCTTTTGTGGATTGGAAAGGTTTTACACTCTTAAAAATAAATGCTCCAAAAGGGTGCAGTGATGCCATAGAAAAATAAAGCATTTTCCTCAAAGAGCCTTTCAGTGAACAGTTCTTAAATTAACTATTTTGAAGAACATTTAAAAACAATCTAAATAACCTTTTTCCACCATAAAGAACCTTTTCTGTATTTGAAATGTTCCATGGATATACAAGGTTCTTCGTGGAACCATCAATGCCAATTATTTTAAAGAATGCATGGATGTTAAAGGTTCTTCATGTAACCGCAAATGCCAATACGAACATTTATGTTTAAGATTGTTTAAGAGAAAAAGTTGATACTAGGGGTGTAACGATTCATCGATATGGATCGATATATCAATACGATGTATGAAGATATGATGCATCGTGCATCATATGTATCGTGCATCATATTAAATCATTAGTGGTGCACCACGTGTAAAGTATCGATATCTGTAGTTTAAAAAGGCACTTTTATTTTTCCACTGTCCACATTTTCACATAATGTCCGTCTATGCTTTACCGCCAACGTGTGCATTCTCGTTCAAACTCTCGTATCAGGACTCGATATAAGGACTTCCCGAGCACACAAGGCGAACATAAAAGACGCTCGGGATTGTTGGAGTAACAATCGAGCGCTGTGTGAGAAGTTTTCCACGTACACATCTGAAGCGCACGCACACAGATAGCTCCGTCAACAATGCGCAAATACTGAATTGAGCTCTCTTCCGCTTTTTTGTGCATGGATAAATAAATATAGACCAAACTATATCAAAATGTGTATTTTGGCTAATATCCTAGTAAACAGTCGGTTAGGTATAGCACATGTTTTAATGTAAACAGTGGAGAAAAGGTATACAGTATATTTAATATACTGATGCGTATCAGTATATTAAATATGTGCTTTCGTTCTTAAAGTGAAAGCAAACTAATAATAATCTATAAGATAAGTGCTCATAGTAGTATGCCCATAGTAGCATTTATAGATTTATGTTCATGTTATATAGTTTTGGTTACATTTGTGAGTTAATAAAAATGTAGATGGTTGTTTAAAATAGGTATATATTGTCATAATATTGATATATCGATCGATATACTCCTGTATCGAATCGAATCGTATCGTAAAATTCTTTGAGGTATTGGCTAATATCGTATCACTTGGTATGAGAATTGATATCGTATCGAATCGTGATGAAACATCCGATTTACACCCCTAGTTGATACCTCAATTAAACATAATGGAGATGCCACTAAATCTCCAAAGCTTTGAAAGAGTGACCTCAGAGCAGTTGATTTAAATTGGAAACCGCACCTAACCACTTAGAAGCAAACAAGACTTAAGCCAACCCTGTATGCCAAGCAACTTGAGACTCATCTTGATATGATGACAAGCGTGTGCATGCTGGCATATGTTAATAAGGTCTCCGTGTGGGATCATGTGTCTGATGACTGAAGCTCAGCTGGAGCTGTACTGTTCTGTCTGGCTGTCAGTGTTTGACCCAGAGCATCCACACACACACACACACACACAAACACACACAACCCGAGCCCTTTTCTGGTGACTCTCTGGCTTCTCACGGCCCCCTGTAGCCTGCCTCTCACAGCTCGTTAGAAGATCCTTCACCCCCCGCTGGGCTTCCGCCCACCTTGGCCGCTGATCACAACCGATGGAGAAAGCCAGCATCATCGGCTCAAGCTGGGAGAGGGGAGAGAAGCCTGCGAATGTGGACAGAGAGAAAAGCCTCCAGATACTTATGCTGGACTGCACCCACAACACCATCGCTTTTGAAGCAGAGAACCCAGAACTCTTTGATCTCTAACAGAGCATCTGTAGCACCTCCACTGGGAAATGAGTGTGAAAAGATTGGTAACCAGAAGGTGATAGGTTGAAATCCCTCTTCACCTTATTACCGTGACACTAGTCTCAGCCTCACTGACCGCCCACAATCTGTTCGCTGACCACCTGATGAATATTGCACACATAAATGGCAAAATCTCAAGCTCACTTCTGATTGGGAGGCTTCATGTTTACAAGTCATATTTACAAAGCACACACTTTTTAGGAAAAACTATCCACTGGATTTGCCCGAGTTTGCCAGGATAGTGGTTCCAAATTCTGTAGACTACATACACATACCAACCCTCTACAATGCGAGTAAATCACTCGCATATAACAAGGCCAGTGTTCCTGTGGCTCAGTGGTAGAGCATTGCATTAGCAGCGCAAAAGGTTGTGGGTTCAATTCCCAGGGAACACACATACTGACAAAAAAATGTGTAGTCTGAATGCACTGTAAGTCGCTTTGGATAAAAGCATCTGCTAAATGCATATATGTAAATGCATATGCAACTAAATTTCACTCTGGGCGACTAAATTATGTTTAATATTACCCAATGGCTAATATATTCTCAGATTTTATTTGCCAGGGTGTGACTAGGAAGCTAAGTATAACTTAGCTCAGCACATTCACTCGCGGAACACTGACTTATCGCTTCAGAGTTTCGCTCTCCGTCAAAGCGATCTGTGCAGTTTTTCAGTTCATCTTAATGGACGCGCTGTGCACCTGTATTTGACGTACCGTGAACTTTAGGCGCACGACTCGCCGTCATTTTGGTGAGAGCAGAGAGAGTCTTACATACATGCAAAATTGACGTGCCACATGTAAACGATATTCTTTGTTGTATTTTCCTGTCAAAATAACAGAGTTCCTTTGGATTTTTTCAGCTTTTAAGAACAGCTGGGTTTTCCGGTAGTGGGCGGAACTAATACGCAAACGTCAATCTCATTGGCTGGCACTCACCTATTATCATCCCTGTTTTGATTTCAGCAAATCAGTTTGAGTGAAAGCAAACGACCTGATTAAATATTCATGAATCCAGTAGCTCATTAATCCTTAGTAGTTTTATACTGTTCTTTTTAGCAGAATTCGTGTTATTATTATTATCTTCTTATCAGTATTATAGTTATTGTCAGTTTTTTTAACAGAAACACTGAATAACCAAAAAAAAGCACCACCACCAGTCCTAAATTCAGTTATTCAGTTAAAATGTCTACGCATTCATACACGGTTAATACATTTTAATTATATTATCATGTCATATTATAATGCTTGACTGACTGATGTTAAGATTGTACTTTCAGATATTTAAAAAGCTGTACCATTTTACAAACATATACAGTATATATACTAGGGATGTCAACGATTAATCGACGATTGATTAATTGTCGATAAGAGATATAATCGATAAAAGCTATCTATCGATGGTCGATTAAGCAGTTTCATTTTGGGGTGCGTGCGGCTCATGCGCAAAACACGTGAAAATGGCTGTGAGTGACGGTGAAGGGGCTGGATCTTACAAGAAAATGATTTACTAATGTACAAACTACACTTTTAATATGATCCAAACTTTAAAAGTTTATTATCAGACTAAATGTTTATTAACAGATACAGTACAATGTTATTTTGTATTGAAATGTTGTAATAAGTCATGTTCAATTATAATTTCCCTAGATAATTGTTGCATATCGGGCACTTCGCTTTGACAGGGCTGCGGACGCGAGCAGGACAGATATAGGCTATTCTTTCCTACAACTTGTTAATTTGTTCCTACGACATAAACATTTTTGACAGCTGTCCATGTTTCATTAATTTGTTCCATAGAAAACCCACGATTTAACTTAAATGCGGGAACAATTTAAGTCATAGAAACGAATTCTTAATTCATGGCCACAAAATCTTTCATTTCCCCCCACACGTTTACCACAGTAAAAGATGCGAAAACAGTGATTAAAAGTGAACAACAATAAAATAAACCTGCGAATCTAGAGGACGAGAGAGTGAGGATTTTGGAAAAGAAACAATGAAAAATATTAAATTCGTGACCATTCGGAAAAATAGAACACAAAGCCGCATATGGCTTGATTTAAATGTATGCGCTCGGCATGAATCAAAGAGCATGGTCGCGATGTAATATTTGCCTCTTAACCAATTATTTATTGGAGGTCTAGACGTCTAGACGTCTAGAGGTCTGCACGGGTTTAAAATTGAAGCCCGAACCCGAGATCGTCTGACCCGACCCGACCCGACACAGTTAAATTTAGAGCCGAACCCGAAATATTTTTCCCCCCACAAGGAATAGCCAATAAAAGAAAATACAGTCCTGATACGTGAGATTTAACGAGAATGCACGCGTTTGGTGGTAATGCATAGACGGACATTATATGAAAATGTGGACAGTGCCAAAATAAAGGTGCCTTTTTATTAGAGGTGGGCATAGATTAATTTTTTTAATCTAGATTAATCTAGATTAATTTTGGAATTAATCTAGATTAATCTAGATTAAAATGGCTCATTTGAATTCTGCCGAAGGCATTCAGAATATGTGTGCTACCCAAATAATGACTAAAAGTAAGTCTTTGAGAACGGGTTTCTCAAGCCAGGTGGCGCATTAGACCAGGGGCTCATCTCCTGTTTCCAAAATGCATCACAAACTTGAATCTCTTCCCGTCCCAATCCCACGAAAAAACTGGGGGGAAATCCCGTTCCACTCCCGGAAGAATGACTCCCATTCCCTCCCACTCCCGTGTTGTTGTTTTTTTGGGGTTTTTTGCCGATAACTGTCAATTACAGTAAAAATATAGTACAGATCACAGCAAACCCACCTTATTAGTTGAATAAAAACCCAAAATGTCGTTTTTTGTTATTATATTGAACTGAAAGCCATTTTATGCACAGTGTTGCACAGATTAAATTTCATGTAAATCATCCATGCTAACACACACGTCTTCTATTTTTATTTTTTAGACATTTCACTCTCTATAGATATATTTTTCAAAGACGGATTTTCTCGCTCAAGTTCACATGAGACCTAAAGCGCATCCTGTTTGCTTAAAAGCGCAACGTTTCGTTGTTATTCTGAGTGCACACAAATAAACGCAGAGTCTTTACAGATTCGAAAGATGTATTAGGCTACTTTTATCTGTATGACCAAGAATGACGGAGATTTTAAGAGCAAGTGAACGCACCGGAGCCTGTCCTGCAGCAAACGCGCTTCCACACAAACACTTCAATAGCGCACATTTCTCTAGGTTAACATCATATTGAGCGGCCATGTAAAGTTGCTACTACATACATCTTTCAGATGAAAAGACATATTTGAGGTTGATGAATGATAGGTGCGCGTTTGGATGTCCTGCCCGATTGTATTACCACATAGACCAGCCGTTAACAATCTGTCCATCACGGACTGCGAGCCTCTAGTTCGAAGACTCGTTCTCGCCACCTACAGTGCAATTCGGCTAGGTATACATCCGCGCTAAAATATCAGGGTGAAAGTCATCATAGCTTGCGTAGTATAGACCCAGCTCCCAACCCAACTTTGAGAATAGATTAACGGCGATATTTTTTTTATCGCCGATAAGAGTCTCGCGTTAACGCAGCACGTTAACGCCGATAACGGCCCACCACTACTTTTTATACTACAGATATCGATATTTTACGCATGGCATCGATACATTGTATCAATATATCGATGAATCGTTACACCCCTAGTAAGTGGTGAGTTCTATGTCAGAAAAAGCTGCAAACTGGACAAAAGTATTGCTGCAATCTAATGTGCCTAATATACACAGATTTAAATCACTGTACCATTTAAGAGCATTTACTAAATAAAAAGTTTCAAAAAGGCACTGCTTTGTGTATTCTACCTGAGGTGTAAGAAATATTATACTCATTTCATCATATCATTCATCTTACAAAATGAGAAATCTGGATAGATGATATCGCTACAGACAATAGCATTCTCTCTTTCAACCTAAACAGAGCAAAAGAGAGAGACAAGACATTGATCTTAACATTTCACTACATAAATGCTAATCGTTTTGTCTTATTAGTGTTATTCAGAAACTTTTACTACAGACAAAATAGCTGTAATAAGTTAACTGCTGGATCTTCAGCACATATCCACAGTATAATCAGATATATGGCAGCCCTCACCATCATCAAAGGCAAAGAGGCAGTGGTAGATAAGATGAAAAGTGTTTGTGATGTGCGCTTTCCAACATACCGCCCAGGGCTGAAATACTCTCTCTGCCCTTCGGTGTGCGATTAATGGTTGAGGCCTTCATTCTTTCAACCTGAGCTGTTCGTCAAATCCATGGCACCAGGGCTTAGCTGCGTGGATATCTCTCTTTCCCAGAACTCAAAGTAATTGATCCAGATTTGGGTCTTTTTTATATATATATATTTTTTATAGACAATATTTTTTGGGGGTTGCTTTAAGCCACGAGCGCACCAGACACTGTTCAATGTTATAAAGCACAATGGCTTAAATTTTCATCAGTGATTTTATGTAAGGGTTTCTGCAAATGTTACATAAATGACACTAAGAGCGCTCGCTATTGAAAATGCTTTGTGTCATCATAACCTCTGCTAAATTTGTCAAGCAGATGTAATTTGATTCCATCATATATACACAAATCTACTCCACACTAAGAAGCAAAATAGGCTCAATGCCAATAAACCGAGATGCTTATAATGTAAAATGCCACAATTGTCAGAAATACTTTGAAGGTCTTTATCAAAACTAATCTGTCTTAGTAAATGAGTAAAAAAAAAAACATCTGACAGATCTGATCAAAACAAAATCCTGTAAAAATGCAGGGTTATGAAACAAAATGAGATTAAATTGAGAATCCGGGAATTTAATGAAAAAAAAAAATCTTACAATAAAAATATATATTAGGATGTTAAATTACACATTTCAGATTCTGAACTAGGTTGCTAATTTAATTAAAATAAAATATTTTTAACATTTAATTAAATGTTTTATTTTATTTGACCTTATATTAAGTTATTTTTTATTATTTGTTTTACTCAAGATTATTATGAAGCAAATCTAACTGAAAACAAAATTATAATAAAATTATTTTCACTACTGAGCTCAGAATTTTGGACTGAAGGTATTTGATTCATGAATACAATAAAATAAAATAAATTCAAAAAAGAAAAGAAAAGAAGTTAAATATCAACATTGTAAAGCATGTCAGAAACACACTTCTAGGTCGTGCTATATCCAAACAAGCTTTGCTTTTGTATTGATAACGGGTGGGTGTGCTTGTTTGGTGCTTCACTCGAATGCACTTGCCATTAAAGTGTCTCTAAGTATGTAAAGTGAAGCAAGCATCTTATCTCTGAGCTGAGAGCTGGCGTTCACAGCTGGGAAAGCTAGGCTTTATGAAGATCAATAGTCCTCTCCCTTTCTCACTCTCTCTCTTTGGCTTTACTCAGTCTTAAAGTGAAGAAAAAGAAAACACACCCAGTGAGGTGATTACCTCATGCATGAAGTTCACATCACCCTTTCAGCCAAGCAAAGCTTTATGGGATTACAGGAAAATACCAGTGGAAAACAGGAGGATGAGTACAGGATAACTGTCTGTGCACCTCAAAAATGAGGGAATCGTCTTATGTCGCCATTGACATTTGAGCTAATGCTGTAATGAGTATCCTCACAAATATTTGTAAATATTATAACTTGGTTCAAGCCTTTTCAAAAGGTTAAGATTCAGGATATCAATGCTTAAAGCAGTTTATTTGAAGAGGGATATCAAAGTAACTGCTTGACCTGAGTTATGGTGAACAGAAGGTAGATCTGGCTATGTGATATTACAAAAAGTACTGTTCCAATATGTTCTGTAAGGATTAGTTTTAGTAAGGCAACCATGTCTACAGACTGCCCACAGATTGTATGATGCAAAGTACACACAAAAATAGCAAAATGTTATAAAAATCACAAGATGTTATGAAATAAATAATTGGCTGGCTGGCTCCTACACAACTTTTGAAAGAGTATATTTTTTCCTTGAATGACAAAAGTTTCAGCCAAATGCATAAATGTAAGTAATGAGGCTGCTACATTGCACAAAATAATAGATGGATGGATGGATAGATATAGACACACACACATTTTCTTTCTTGATCAGTATCTTTGCATGGTTTTCCAAAGAATATAAAATCACTTGCATATGTGACTAATTATTGCACTACATTCTTAAAAATAAAGGTTCTTCATGATGCCATAGAATAACCTTTTTGTGTAGATGGTTCCATAAAGAACCTTTAACATCTGAAGAACCTTTTTATTTCACAAAGGTTTTTCTTTGTGGCGAAAGAAGGTTCTTCAGATTATAAAAAGATAAGCAAGAGATGGTTCTTTAAAGAACCTTTGACTGAATGGTTCTTTGTGGAACCAAAAATGGTTATTCTATGGCATCGCTTGAAGAACCTTTTGAAGCACTTTCATTTTTAAGAGTGTAGCTGACTAAATAATTATTTTTACCCTCTGGCCAATACATTGTCGATTTTCATTTGCCAGTGATTAAGATAGCAGCTAAAATTTATTTTAGCACAGATATACCAATATACTATATGCTAGAAAATTAATTAAAAAGTTAATATTGTTTATTATTTAAGATATCTTAGTTTTTTGTTCCCACAAAGTAATATTTTCTGAGAAATCTAACAAAATGTATGCTTAAAAAGTGCAATCTGCAAGGGAAACATTTGTTAGATATCTTAATAACTTATTGTAAAAACTATTTCCTTGAAAATATATTAGATTTTTATATTGTAAAACAAGACAAAAATGCGTATATATATACTGCAATAGTTCATATATTTACAGTGTATAATAAGTGTTTCAGAGGAAAATAATTATGACAAAGATATTCATGGGATTTGTTTCACATACTGACCACAAACTCAATACATTCTCCACTAGACTGATATACCTTTATTTGAATGAAATACAACTTGGGTGCACATTACTCTGTTATTGCAGTATCATTGATTTTATATTTACTCATCCCTAAATCTCAACGCATATAAGCTACAATGTAGAGCAGCCCTCATGGCAGTAGTCAAAAGTCTGGCTTTGGCTAGATCAAGTAGCTCTGGACTCTCTAATTGCTTCTCCTGACCTTCACCCCAGGAAATGTAAATAAGCAGAATCATAATCATAATCTAGGCCTAGAACTTCTCAAGGTGTGCCAGACCTCAAGAAACAAACAAACAGCCTTGTATAGACACACCAAAGGGTAACAAGCTACCAAACCAAACGCTCATGATGCACAATAATAAATTAATTATCCGAATCCCAACAGAAACCACTTCTGAAAGAGGTAGTTGGTGGGATTTCATATTTTTACATAGTATAAATGAATTACACTGCTGTACATGCAAAGAAACAGGTGTTTACACCAATACGCACATGCATAGACACAGGTGCAAACTGAATAGATCTGGTTTCACAGTATGACACAGATGAGGATGGCTAGATGTTAACAGACCAACATTTATTCCCAACGTGCATTTGTTTGTTTGTTGGATTTGATCCCTAAATCCTCTTTTCTCACGAATGAGCGTTTGAAATGCAGGGGTCACATGGTTCCTCGAGGGTATGAGGACAGCTTAACCCTAAATGTCTCTGTGGAGTTTATAATTGCCATCTGTGTGAGAGCTGGTGTGGTTTGATGCACACCATTCGGCTATCCGCACCAGCCGTGAATACACATTAAAACCTACAACAGATGGACACGCCACAGCTCTGTCAAACAGAGCACAAGTAGCACACAGAGCACAAATAAGCATAAATAATTGCATAATGTATCACGCAATGTATGACAACAGAAACGTCTTTCTGCAAGCTCATTACTAGGGCTGTGACGGTATTAGGGCTGTGCGATGTGGACAAAAAAAAACTATTACGATTTCTAGAATTTTTTTTTCTATTTCAATTTTAATCACGATTTTGACACAAACAGACATGCTTTAAAGTTATAAATGCATTCTGTGTGAATTTGAAACATATTTTCAAAGGAAACCAATTAGACCTTTCCCAAAAAGTTGAAACATGTTTTCAGAACAGACATATGGCAAAATACATATATATATATATATATATATATATATATATATATATATATATATATATTTATTATATGTATATGTGAGTAATCAAATCCAACAAAACAAAAATCCAGCATTTCTTTTGGCCACCAAGTCCTTATCCTGTTCTGAACTCATCTTCCCTGTTTCTTTAGCATACTATCTGTCTGTATGCCCAGTCTGTTCTGTTCTCACGATGCATTCTGATTGGTTCAGATAGCATACTGCGGGAGGTTGGGGCAGTGGGGCGCGGAAAAAATCGTGCTATAAAGCGATTTAGAAATCGCGCAAGCTCAAATCACGATTTTATTTTGATTAATCGCACAGCCCTAGACGGTATGGGATTTTTTTCTTACCGCGGTGAAGCAGCAACAAATATCGCGGTTTGGCGGTTAATCGCACGGAAATTGGACGTGGTCGCACTTGTGCAAGTGCATGGTCTGCGCTGCTCCAAAGCGTCTGCTTTGTGATTAAAATCGTGATTAAAAATGAGTAGCACGGATTTGTTTCCGCTTTCGGTTCGTTTGTCCGATGTAGCTCTTGTAAATCGGACATGAAGAGAACGCAAAGCTGTTTATTCCATTTTTGGAACTGAGAAACAACCTTTCTTTGACTGAATGCGCATTGCGATGACGTCACAAGACGAAAATTTGCAAAAATAGCAGAGTTTGTTTGATTTTGCAATAAATTCAGCGATTGCAGAATCCTGGAGGGACTGTCAAGACGCTCACTGAACAGATCAGATTCAGAGAAAGAGCTGCGCGCATCTCTACTACTCACCTCTATCTCTCTCTGTTTGACTGCAGCAGCACATGCATCTTCAAACGTACACACACGAACAGGAATATCTGGACCATGGCCAATCCGCCCTTCACTATCTCTGATTGGTTTAGACCAGGATATGAGCCTAACGTGTCTGTTGGTGAACAGCAGAGAGACTTTCTGAGTCGCGGAGACTTTTTTTTTTCTCGAATGGCTGGACACACTGGTGCGACCTCAGATTTTTTTTAGTCGCACCCTTGAGAAATTAGGTCGCACTCTAGAGCCCTGTAAATGCTAAATATTTAGTATTCTACTTTGCTAAAACACAACAAAACATGGTTTTGGATGTACGTAGGCCAATTTAATACTAAATAACATTACACTTGTCTTATCCCCAAGCTTTCTCTCTCACACACATACATTAGGCTATAATCTTACCTTTCAGAAGCACATGGCTTTAAAACTAATCAGACATTACCAGCAGCAAAAGGATTTGATGTCTGGATAGTTTTATTCGTTTTGATGACATTTATGATTGTACATTATGATGTTTTGCATGTAATTGATGACGCTCAGTTGGGGGGCGGTGCGGGAGCGGCATTACTATGAAGCAAAGTTCATTTAGATTTAGAATAACTAAGGGGTAATAAGGAATAGCCAAAAGATAAACGCATGCAGCGCGTGAGTGATAAGAGGGAGTAAATAAGCGCAGATATGCTGTTCTGAAAGGACGTTGGTAATGGGATATTGTTAGAACGTCCACTCTTATCCAAATTACACCAGAGTTACCTACCGATCGCTACCTTGTTTTATCTGGTCGAGTCCCGCGGAATGCAGACCTCTAGCTTCCTCCTGCAAATAGCTTGCAAAAAAAGTGCAGTGATGACGGCGATGACCTCAACACCGCGGTCAGCATCTCATTACCGTGGTGAAGCAGTAATGTGGTTATCGTCACAGCCCTACTCATTACTTCTTGTTACACCTCAGTAACTTGTCCTGTAATTTAAAATCACACAACCTTACAAAGTATACTATTGTGCTATACTCTCAACACTCATTTGTATTTACGACAGTATACAAAGACTCTCAAGCAGGCTCTATTTCTGTCTCAAAAGACATCTTTAAAAGTCTCCTTGTTTTTCTCTTAAGATGCTAGAACTGAACGTGGGGGAGAAAATGAACAAATATCTGGTCGGAGTGTCTGTTCCTTCCTATCTTTCTCTCCAGCAGGGCTCTGATCTCATTTGCCTCTCGGTATTGATTTTGCATTTAAGGATTAATACAGAGTCTAATGGACAATCAGTCGGAATAGCACCCCTCCTCCCTCTCAGTCTTCTCGGCATCAGGAGGAAGGGATAGAGAGTTCTATAATCAATTTGTTTTGCAGCAATGCTTGCTGTTGTTTTTGGCAAATCATTGGCTTAAGAGCTGAAATTTCAGGATGCTCCTCAAACACATACTTTTTTATCTGAATTGGTGTCTGGAACCAAAATATTTTGTTAAAATATCAGAGAAATTGACAAAAGTGAATGATTGTTTACACTGAAAATCTCCAAAAGGGTCTAAAAGCAATATCAAATTATAATAAAAGTAGTCATTATGATCAGTGCTCTATATCAGTTTTGTTTTAGTATCATAGAGATACTACTATAATTGTTTAATACTTCAAATTATTGGTTTTATTTAGTTTTATGAATGTTGTTTTTGTTATTTTTCTTAGTAAAATGTCTAGTTTTTAATTGTAATTTTGCAAGTTTCATTTAACATTTATTTTATTTCATGTAACGGAAATTATTTTGGGTTTCCAGCATCTTTTAAGTTTTAGTTAACAATAATCATGCACTGTATATTATATGTGTGGTGAACAGATAAAGTTGTTGTTCATTATTTTCTTTATTTATTTATTGTTTTTTCCTTCAGTAGAAAAGTTATCCACTTTCACAGTCGTACGATTACTCTTGTAATGAGTACTCTATGAATTACATGTAAAAAAACATTGAGACTTTACTTGCATGAAACTTTTGCATTGTTTTTTTTTTTTGTCAATTTCTGACAATCAAGTCTCTTTGTACAAAAATAGAAGCTTGACCATTCTGCCTAAGATCTCTTATTGTGTTTTTGAAAGGAAAATATGAAAATATAATAGTGTGGGAATGACATAAAGGTGAGCAAATAATAACAAAAAGTTCATTTTTGGCTGTCTATTCCTGGAGAGATCCAGTAAAATGTTTAGCTAATTTCTCACTAAAAAGAGAGCATCATAAAATGATTTAGAGAACAGTATAAAATGATCCACTCAGCACTTTAGAGCTGATGATTTTGTCCATGCAGCTTTGCACTCCGTTTTTTTTTTTTTTCTTTTTTTTTTTTTTGACAGGTCTGGTTGAGCCGGCTGTCTCAGCTCCTCTGGGTTCTCCAGCACCTGTGTCTGCTGCACCTGGGGTTTCTGCAGATGGAGTTTCTACCTCCTCTCCCTGGTGGGGTTTCATCATTGCGACTCTCCAGCTTGAACCTAAATTGCACTGCCCATGGCTATGTCTAGCTCCTGCATCTCAAACATTCCCCTTTGTTTCCCCTCTAGTTCCTCATCAGCAAAGTTTGGCTTCAAGGCACAAGGTCGAGGCCTCTCTGATCAATGCTGCACGGAATTAGGACGCTATTTCACTTTAAACCTGCCTTTGGCATTCACACATACATATACGAACACACACAAGTAATAACCTAGCGCGTGCCAAACCGTGTGTGGAGAACCGTACGGTTCAATTTTTTGCCGCAAACTGTTCCACCCCTACTACTGCTATTTAGCTATCCAACAGCAGCCTCATGCAAAAAAAACAAAAAAGGAAATACAGCAGCCTCACGCCATAATCACCATTTAAACTGGAACACCATAATTTACAGCAGATTCAAATGCATTCCATCTTGCTCTATGGCAACCTTAATTCAGCTAGCTACAAACAGACTACTCTATATGGAGAGTTGCCTGCAGCGTCTAAAAGTTAAGCTTCAGGAGTGAGATTGGTTGGATAAGGGAAAAAACAATAAGGTAAGCCTATCAGAGGCAGAGTTGGGCGGGTCCATTCCTTTGCCAACTACAGGTGACTTGACATAGATGACTTGCAGATACTACGACGACGGTGACCCCCCCCCCCCCCATCTTTTCTATACAGATCTACAGGATTCACGTGAATGACCTAT
Source organism: Oxygymnocypris stewartii (assembly GCA_003573665.1). Classification (NCBI taxonomy): domain Eukaryota; kingdom Metazoa; phylum Chordata; class Actinopteri; order Cypriniformes; family Cyprinidae; genus Oxygymnocypris; species Oxygymnocypris stewartii. Next base: position 167,758 of record QVTF01002892.1, on the reverse strand, counting down.
TTCAAGCTGAAAACGGCGGTGAAAAATGTGACAAATTTGCCCCCCTTTAATAAAAAACTACAGATGGTTCAAAATGCAACAGCTGGAGTCCTTACTAGAACCAGGAAGAATGACCACATTAGCCCGGTTCTGTCAACATTGTACTGGCTCCTTATTAAGCATCGTATTTTAAAGATTTTAAAATCTTGTTAATTGCTTATAAAGCCCTGAATGGTTTAGCTCATCAGTACTTGAGCGTGCTCTTATCACATTATAGTCCTCCACGTCTGCTGCGTTCTCAAAACTCTATTTGATAATACAATATCAAAATTAACTGTGGGCGGCAGATCCTTTTTCTATTTAGCGCCCAAACTCTGGAAGAATTTACCTAACAATGTTCTGGAGGCAGACACAGTCTGTCAGTTTAGATCCTCAGTGAGGAACCCATCACCAGGACAGCCATCGGGAAGAGACCATTGGAAAAAGTTGAGCCCTTACAATCTGACTTTGCTGCAGTTGGAACAAACTGTTGGTTTGTCTGGCCCAGAGGAGAACTGGTCCCTTACTAAGCCTGGTTTCTCCCAAGGTTTTTTCTCCTTTCTGTCACAGATGGAGTTTTGGTTCCTTGCTGCTGTCACCTCTGGCTTGCTTAGTGGTGGACACTTCATTTCCAGCGATATTGTCATCTTGATTACACAGATACTATTTAACCTGAACTGAGCTGGACGATGCCATCACTGAATTCAATAATGAAATGCCTTCAACTGAAAATTTAGTGTTTAATCTTGTCACTTTACATTATTGACACACTATTTTCCTATTGTTATATTGTGCAGTTGCTTTGACCAGTGGTGGACAAAGTACACAGATCAAGTACTTGAGTAAAAGTACAGATACGTATAGTAAAATATTACTCCAGTAAAAGTAAAAGTACTGCTTTTTAAATTTTACTCGAGTGAAAGTACAAAAGTACTCAATTTTTTATGTACTTAAGTAAAAAAGTACCAATAGACAGATTTATTTTGCAATTTTATATAGACTACTTTATTTAATTTTATATTAGCACATATTTTTATAATCCTACTGCCCAAAATACCTGGGTTTTTCCCAAAATAACCACTATATAGAGTCAAGATATATATTTTGTTGATATGGACTACGTTGATGAGAGTGATGTAGTAGTTCACTGTGAAGCTTACACTGCCATGTACCTGAGAGAAAACAGATTTCACCATCTAATTTTCACCAGGAAGAAAAAAGTGTTTTAGAAGTTTTAGTTTTTGCAGAACGTCAGTTATATATGACATGAGAATTAGGCCTGAAATTAGGAAGAACATTTTAAGGAAAATCGAATTATATTTTCATAATGAATTTTTTTCTTCTCAAACCTTGTCTGTGGTGTAAAAACACCCCTGGCCAAATGCCCCCAGATGGCATCACTTCCCACTCTGATAATTACTGTAGTTATGTTCTGAACATCACGTCCTTTCTTTTTCCCTCAGATGTAATCTATCTAGGTGGCTGAATAAAGATATTTGGACTTTATATCTAAACATTTCCTCAACTTAGCACCAGCAAGCTTGTTAGCTAGACAGCTAGCATTCGCTAACAATATTTACTTATTTTCAGTATGGTTATGAATAAACATTCATATCTGTCTACTCGGCTAACGTTAGTTGATCTGAACAATATAAAAATGTATACTGTTGATAAACAATACAAAAACAGACGTCACATAGGTCTAAATGCATAGCATTTTAATAAAACTGCTAACGTTACAGCAGCGGGGAATATGAACGTGCATGAGTTATTGTATTTAATCGGTGTTATTTTAATGTTTTGTTTTTTGACCTAAAACATAACGTTAGAGACACTGATGTCGATCTGTCTGCATTCAAGCATTTCAGTGGGCTTAATAGATCACCCTTTACAGCAGATTTAGTTCACTGACAGTTTTGACCTAAATATTATTTTCAGTTACAATAATTAATCCTAAAAAACGACATTAGTAACTTACTTTTCACAGCATCAGTAGCGCGCGCTCACGAGATCTCCCGGTTCTTTACTTGTGAGTTCAGTTCACTGAAGAAGACTCGCTCTAAACGGATCATTTGAATCAGTGAGTTTTCGACTCAAGAACAGCTGCAATCGGATCATTGCCGTTCGTGAATGAATCGTTTGTTGCGATTTGCGAACCGATTGAACAGGTTCATTGAAAATAATCAGTTTGTTCATGAATCAGACACCGCGTCTGCGTCTCGGACCACGTGATGTATCACGTGAGTAACGATATGTTTTATGAAATGTAGTTAAGTAAAAAGTACGATCTTATGCTTTGGAATGTAGTGAAGTAAAAGTAAAAGTTACTCAAAATAAAACTACTCCAGTAAAGTACAGATACTTGAAAAATGTACTTAAGTACAGTAACGAAGTAGTTGTACTTCGTTACTGACCACCACTGGCTTTGACACAATTTGTATTGTTAAAAGTGCTATATAAATAAAGGTGACTTGACTTGACACACACACACACACCTAACACCAACTGTGCAGCTCAGGTCGCACTCCCTCCTGCGATCCAAACTAAATGATGCATATCCCATTATTCAGAGAAGTAGGTCACAGTTTATATACCACTGGCTCACACAAAAAGCACAATATCTTGCTCATATCTAGGACATGGTGAGAGACAAAAAAAACTGTTTGTTTAGGATTTCAAGCTTACATCACTTACATTTGGTCTCTCAGAAGATTGAGAGGTCTGGCCAGGACATGTCTCTAAGATGTCGGTTTCAATTATGTCACAATGTCTGTCTCAGTGGTCCTGTTGTGAGAGCCACCAGTCACACACTGACTAAGAGGTTGTTCAGATCACTTTTAAGGCCCATTAGAGCCACTTGCCAAAAGCAAATTCACTGGCTGATAGTTCACCTACCGGTTTGAAAGCTTGAATACATTCCGAGAGTGCATCCCTGGTAACAAATACAAATGGCGAGCTTTCTTCAAAGAGAAGAGTAGGATGCAGCAGCATCAGTCCACAACAACAAGAATTTGTGCTGATTCACCACATTCTCACAATAAAGGGTAAAAAAGCTGTTACTGAAGTGATACCTTTTCAAAAGCTACACATTTACACCTTATTTACCCCTACAGGCTACATATTAGTAGGGTTGATTATCATTTTTGTTTTTTTTACCGGTGCCAAATCGATACTTTTAAAATGGTACCGGTGCCTAAACGGTGTCTAAACCGATACTTGTAAAACAAAATAAAAATACCAATTAATAATTGGATTGGCCATAAGCACTATAAACATGGGCCTGGTTTCACAGACAGGGCTTAGACTAAGCCAGGATTAGGCCATAGTTCAATTAGGACATTTAAGTGATTTTTATAAACATGCTTAGAAACAAACATTACTGGGGTGCATCTCGAGACAAAACAAAGGCACTGATATATTTTAGGATCAGTCAGTGCAAGTTTATTTCAGTTAAAACAGCTAAGAGTTACATTTTAGTCTAGGACTAGGCTCAATCCTTGTCTGTGAAACCGGGGGATGATGTCTTTTTCATTCATATTGGATGCCAGAGGGGGCTAAATAAAAAAATTTGCAACTATTAGTATCATTACACTTGTACACAAAACTTTGTATTATGCTTGTTAGAGAGTGTGTGACGTCACAGCCCTACCGCCAAGATGCTCCTCTTTCAGTCACAGATTATGGAAAGTGAAACCTAAATCTATAAGGGTGGTTAGATTTATTCATGCACATTAAACTATTTATTTAAAGCTTCTTTCTTTTCATATTCTTATTAACAGCATTATCTTAATAGGCTGTACATTAACTTATTGGTAGAAAACCAGTAGTTTTATGTCAAAACAGACATTTGAGCCCCACCACATAGCCAAAATGGCATGATCATAACACCCTTTGAGATTGGTAGTCAAATCAGGCTCCTCCTATCGAAGCATACGTTGACTATTCGGGGTCACAACTATAAAATAGAATTTTTTCTCTAAACATTTTCCTCCAGCACTCTAACACCTTCTTGCGGAGCCCAGTTTGAAAACCTCTTGTTTTAATGCTTTCATTGAAGAGTTAGACCACTTACTAACAATACAGAAGCTAATTACACTGCTATGTGAATAATGATCTGTTGCATCCGTGTGTTGCTTCAATTACTAGTTACCCAAGCACCTCAAAACTAGGGGTCGACCGATATGTGTTTTTCAGGGCCGATGCCGATACCGATTATTACAGATCAAGTAGACCGATAACCGATATTTTGAACCGATATACGTGTCTGGTGTAAAAATGAAAATGAATGCCAAAATTAATAATAACAAGAGCCCTGACAAAAAACGTTCTTTAAATGCTTTTAAACATGTCTTTAATTCTGAAAACTGTTAATAACAACAACATTAAATAAACAGTAATATTAATAATAACATAAGTGCAGGGATCACCCAGAAGCATTCTGTAAACATTTTGTAAAACGTATTTAGCGTATTGTGTGATTATTCTCAACAAAAGTTGTAATAATTGTTGTAGTTGTATTACGTATATTCTACTGCACCACAGTAATATATTCGGCTAAACCGAACTTATATTTTGACAGGTTGCCATGAGGACCTTTTAAGTTTCATCATGTATCTATGATATGACGATCGTTTTATTCAAATGAAACGGTCAAATGGTCATGAAGTGACTCTCCGAGCAGTTCTGGGGATGTTGTTCATGTAATTATGTCCTCATTTAGTGAGACGGCAGATGCTGAAAACACCGCATCACACGCGCTTTAGTATGTATGTGTGCAGTAAATGAAACCACACGTCTGTGTCATTCATTAACAGAGATGCAGAACATGCAGGATTCATATTTAAATAGTGTTTTTGCGGCTTAATATTTATAGATACTAGTCCATAGCGCGAGTCGATTTAAGTGTACTGACCTACTTTTGATTAATTCATCCAAACTTCGACACATTCCATGACATTCCGCGTTATACGGTAAATTCCATTATATGACTGCATTCCGCGATTCCGCCCGCATTTTCCGCATCGCGGACATCATAGTGGATTGTGATTTATTGCAACTTTATTGCAACGTCTGCTGCTGCCTTACCTTTGAGAGACAACTGATGCGTGATTACTGAGGCAGCTCCAGTTAGCAAGTGCTTTCGGTGTGAGACTGCCTTCAGTTTTCCGCGTTGATTGGTCGGACTCGTGACTCCCTATATATCAGATGAGCGGTGGGCGGAGATTGCTCTAGAGTGTTGAGCTCAACACAGAGTGTTGAGCTCAGACAGACTACATCGAGCCAAATAGCGCATTTAAAATTGTTATAATTTCACCTGTATTATTTATTCACCAATAAATAATGTCACCTGTAAATAGTATGTTTGTTTGCATAATAAAAAATATAAAAATATAAAAATATATACAAAATAAAAAAATTATCGGCAAATCTGTTTTGAAAATGGCCGATATCGATAATCGTAAAAATGCTTAATATCGGCATCGATAATCGGCCAGGCCGATAATCGGTCGACCCCTACTCAAAACCCATCTCAAATAGTGACTACAGGGGAAAAACCAGCACAAGGAGCTTAAAAATCATACAACGTATTTATAAGCTAATAGCTCATTCATCTAAGCACTGTTTTCAGCCTTACAGTCATATTTTTGACTCTGAATAGGCCACTGTGCTATGAAGTGCTGCCCATGATTAATATTGAAACTATTAAATAGCCCTTGGTCTGAGATGATGAATGATCCACATTCAGCTCACTTACCGACCCTGAATATGTATGAAAAGCCATAAAATTTAATGACGCTTTACCTTTCCAAAAATGCAATGCACACTGGGATGTCTGTCAGTGGAAATACAACAATCCGCCCCTTTGTAAATCCTATATAACATAGATTATGCTATGTATGCTGACCGCATGCGGACAGTATTGCAGCTGTATATAAAAAATAATGGGTCCTGCATTTCCTGTGTGGAAATGCTGACGACCAAAAAGCTAGAATCCTCAGACAGAGAACAAATCACAGAGGTGTGTTTTCAAGAAGGCAAAACAAACAAATGCTGCCCCCCTTAAGGGGCTTCCTCCTGTCGCTTTGTGCATTGCGGCTTCTTGATTATCACAGTCTCTGTGTTTCCTGTGTAATAGCTGACGGCTTACAGGGTAGACACATCTCAGTAATTATATGTATTGGTGTAGGTGTGTGTGTGTGTGTGTGTGTGTGGGTGTTGTGTGGGTGTCCCATCTGAAGAAAAGCTCTGTCTCTCTGGTAAGTCATGCATAACAGTCTGACAGACAGGAAGAGCTAAAAGCATTCCGCTCCCACTGTGATGTTTTCCATCATAACATGTCCAAGCTATTTACTTTCGAATCATCACACATACATGCATGCGCACATATGTGGAACGAGAAGGGCATCAGAGGACACAGAACAAAGAAAAGCCTTAATATGCTGCAGTATCCTAATGATTTGCTTTCTCAAGACAACAAGCTGCAAATTAGGGGTGATCAAGCCAACAAAGCACAATATGGAGAGTGGATGGAGGTGAACGCACTCTAGATTTATCTAAACACATGGGGCTAGGAAAGATGACACTGGGGTGTATCTCTGACCTAGGAATGCTTTTGGTGACAATCAATCAATCAGTTGTCAATAAATCAATTCATTATAATCCTTATGAAGATAAATCCTCAAATGGAAAAAAAAGTTTATCAAAACACTATACTATATATCACTAATAATATTTTAGGCTAGATAAAGTGCAAAAAGTTGTTTTGTAGGGTTTGATTTAAGCTTTATGGATGTGCAGTAATCCCAACGCTTTAAAAAAGTATGAACATTATTGCATTACATAACTAAATATGAAAAAGGGGTTTAATTTTATTTAAAGCATTTTTATTTGATTGTTAAAGCATTTATTTTAAAGAAATAATAAATATATACATTTGTTGGGTGTTAAAACACCTTAAAATTTGTATTAAAAATGAAAACAAAATAAACAAACTAAATCTAAATTTTAAATGTACGAAAATCATTAAACTAAATATGTAAAATATATATATATATATATATATATATGTATTTAGAACAGTACAGTTTTGAATAAAAAAAAAGTAAAATAAATAATTAAATGGACATTTTATTTTTAGGAAAAATAGCAACAAAAAAAAAAATCACAAAAAGATTAATAAGTCTTGAAATATAATGGGTTAAGGACAAAAGTATATATATATATATATTCATAAAATAAGAGCCATTTGTTTAAAGAAAAAGCTGTATGCTATTCATTATGAATAAAAACAAAAAAAAAGTTTGTTTCACAGATAAAAAAAGTTTAGATGCAAATAATCCATTTAATGCAATCCGAATGCATTGTAATTTACTTAATTTAACAACAACATACGTCTCCATTTAGATAAACAGGCATGTGTGATGTTTTACTGAAACATCTGAAGTGGGCAGACGTTTTGAGATTTCCAAGACAGTTTCCACAGTAACCAAGGCAGTAGCCATGAAGAGCAAAACCTTGAGTGGATTTCAATGAAACTTAACAATGCACGGATGAAGGTTTTTGCTGCTTCTATTATGACAGAATCGCTCTAACTTTGATTTTATTCTCCAAAGGTGAAGTCACACAGCAGTCCACTATCTTTATAACTTATCTAGATAAAGATAAGTTATATAAATGCATCATTCAATCATTCATCTAAATTAGCTATAAAACAGCGTACAATCTGTATGTAAAGTGTCTGAAGCTGAAAGAAAATAAAAAGTTATATAAGCCTACGAGGCAATACAAGCACTATAATAAAGCCATCAAGAAATAAGGTAATCGGCTGAGCAATGTAGAAAGTAGATCAAAGAGAGACTAAAATGCAGAGAGTAATATATACGAGAGAAAGAATGCCTGAGAGGAGACGAGAAAAGAACCTGAAGCCTTAAGACAATGCATACATTATGGCTCACCTTCGACGGGAAGCGTGACATCAAAGCTATGCTAATGCTCATAAACAGCTCAAAGTAATGAGACGTCACATGCGATCTCTGTCACATACCACCAGAAAACACAGCAATCAAAAGTAAACACTTCAGTACCTCGCTGCCATATTGCACCAAGACATTTCACATGTGTTTAGCTAAACATTTGGAAACCTATTGACTTGACATCTAAGAGAAATGCAGAAATCGAGCAAATTAAATGAAATATTTTTTGCTCTGGGGGAGAAATAAACCACAACTCACATGTGCCACTCACAACTCTCCACCTCAATGGTTTCTTGTATGATTTGTGCATAATAAACAGTAGATCTTCATGCGTGAAAGTAATTACAACGCTTTGAATTCCGTTCACTTCTTTTTAATTGTTATTTCACAGTTATTGGACCAAGATCAATCACTAGTCTCTGGACCGCCTACAGTGTGTCTAATTCATATTGCTCACAAATAATGGAGAGATATGCAAACAATAGCCAGATCTGGTCTGATTGGCTGGCTTTATGCAATTTCAGATAATCAATGGAAACAAATTAGTGTTTTAAAAGGTGCCATGTTGTTGGAAGAAAATAATAAAACAGAGCAATGCTTACGGTACGTTCAAGTCCTCCAGGGAAGTTCACATTTATGAGTTGTGAAGTCATAATTGCATTATCAAATGGGTTCAAGTCACTTTGGTCTGAGCAAGATGGTGATGTACCTTTTATTTTTATATAAGTTAATGTATATACTGTAATTTAATATATAATCTCATCGACATGCACACAACTCAAAAGGACTCAGTTCAGAGTTTCCAAGTCATAATTATGACTTAATAGAAGCATTCATGAGCGTTCAACACAAACACATTCTTTCTGACATGATCTGATTTCTAAACACAAAGTTAAACTTTTCCACAATTGTAGAACTATTATTCATGGAGACATTATTTGAATGAGCTACAACTCGAGTTGCAAACTGAACCAGACTTTATGCCTATAGTCAGAAATCGGTCTCTGTACGATCAATCATTACTCAGTTACTGTCTAATCAATTGTCATTAGCGATCAAGGTGCTGATGAGAAAAATGAAGCCTGCAATCTATAAGTGCTGTAGGGTCTTTTAATTCACACCTGCCTGGTTGATTAGAAATTCCTCCTCACTCATATTCCCTGGGCCCTAACAAAGAGCCTCGTTAGCAGGGTTTAATTTGTGCCAGAAAAAGCTGGGTTTGGATCTGGCATCGTTTTTAGTGGATTTCTCTGGAAAAAAAGTATGCTACTACTGCATGTTAAAAAACATCAAGTTTTGTCTACTGCCAATCGCTTGCAGAGTCAGTTGGGTTTTAATGGCAGATCCATCAGTTCAACAACCTCATCTTTTACAAATTAAGCACTGCTAGTTAGCATGTGATAGCTATTGTATCCTCTAACAGAGCCTGGCTAACCCCTGTTAGTGCTTTGACAGACACATTTTTGGATCTCTAAATCCTCCCAGGTGCTCATTGTGCTCTGTGGCATCTCTAGAGACGGTGAGTGGCACCTCTGGAGTGACAGACGGCCTTTGCTCAGCTCATGAGTCTGCCTGCGCTGGGACATAAACTCACGGTGACAGCCTCAATTCAGGCCTCCCAGGTGTCTCCTCTAAAACAGCTATTCAACCTTTCAGCTTCTTAATGAGAATCAACAAAGCATCAAAGCCTTTCTAAACTCCAGCGTCCTGCCTTTCACTAAATGATTCTCTCTTTTTGAAGTACAGTGGGAAAGAATGTCACACAATGCAAGCTATACACTCTTTATTGTGTTTGTGTAGTTGGCATTTCAAGTGTCCTGCAGTGTGCTATGCTATACTTGACCTAAAATTATTTTAAATAACACATTATTAGACTTGTCACAACATCAAAATATGCACACCACTGCAGTATTCATGTTCAAAATGACTATACTGCTATTAGTAGGTGGCACTGTGAGGTAATAACGCAAAGTAGCTTGAATTTTATTTCTCAATCTACTTTAACTAAAAACAACACAGACACACACACACACACACACACACACACACACACACAAAAAAAAAAACATGCAATCATTAAATTGTGTTGATTTCTAAATCTCAGCTTAATTCACGAGTGTTTGATCATAAAATGATTGGCTTCTAAATGTGGATAGATTGATACATTGAATGAATGAATGAATGAATGATGCATTTATATAGCGCTTTTTGTGTATTGTTGTACACCCAAAGCGCTTTACAATCATGTGGGGGGGATCTCTCCTCAACCACCACCACATTCACAGTGTTTTAATTTACACTTTGTTAAATTCTAAGTTCTAAATTAAAAAAATCTAAAACCTTGAAGTTCAATAAAGGACTTTTTTATTTACAACAGCTTTATTATATCATCATTTCAAATAGTTGGTTTAAGTTTGTTGTACCAAAATGTATTTTTATGTTTAATTTTATTTTCACACTTAATAGCATAAAAAAACAATAATAGTACTAATAAATAAAAAATAAATAAAAATTATTCTATACAAATGACTGAACCTGTTGTTGCCTTATTTGGATAAATTCACCCAAATGAATTGAATAATTCATTAATTCTGTCATTGAATCATTCTTGTGGTGCTCCAAACTAGGGGTCGACCGATTATCGGCCTGGCCGATTATCGGCGCCGATATTAAGCATTTTTACGATTATCGATATCGGCCATTTCCAAAACAGATTTGCCGATAATTTTTTTTTTTTTTTTTTTTTTTTTTATGCAAACAAACATACTATTTACAGGTGACATTGTTTATTGGTGAATAAATAATACAGGTGAAATTATAACAATTTTTTAATGCGCTATTTGGCTCGATGCAGCCTGTCTGAGCTCAACACTCTGTGGCCTAGAGTAATCTCCGCCCACCGCTCATCTGATATGTAGAGAGTCACGAGTCCAACCAATCAACGCGGAAAACTGAAGGCAGTCTCACACCGAAAGCACTTGCTAACTGGAGCTGCCTCAGTGATCACGCATCAGTTGTCTCTCAAAGGTAAGGCAGCAGCAGACGTTGCAATAAATCACAATCCACTATGATGTCCGCGATGCGGAAAATGCGGGCGGAATCGCGGAATGCAGTCATATAATGGAATTTACCGTATAACGCGGAATGTCACGGAATGTGTCAAAGTTTGGATGAATTAATCAAAAGTAGGTCAGTACACTTAAATCGACTCTAGAAATATTAAGCCGCAAAAACACTATTTAAATATGAATCCTGCATGTTCTGCATCTCTGTTAATGAATGACCCAGACGTGCGGTTTCATTTACTGCACACATACATACTAAAGCGCGTGTGATGCGGTGTTTTCAGCATCTGCCGTCTCACTAAATGAGGACATAATTACATGAACAACATCCCCAGAACTGCTCGGAGAGTCACTTCATGAGCATTTGACCGTTTCATTTGAGTAAAACGATCGTCATATCATATAAACATAGGCTACAGAAACTTAAAAGGTCCTCATGGCAACCTGTCAAAATATAAGTTCGGTTTAGCCGAATATATTACTGTGGTGCAGTAGAATATACGTAATACAACTACAACAATTATTACAACTTTTGTTGAGAATAATCACACAATACGCTAAATACGTTTACTTTAAGTTTTACAAAATGTTTACAGAATGCTTCTGGGTGATCCCTGCACTTATGTTATTATTAATATTATTAATATTACTGTTTATTTAATGTTGTTGTTGTTATTAACAGTTTTCAGAATTAAAGACATGTTTAAAAGCATTTAAAGAACGTTTTTTTGTCAGAGCTCTTGTTATTATTAATTTTGGCATTCATTTTCATTTTTACACCAGACACGTATATCGGTTCAAAATATCGGTTATCGGTCTACTTGATCTGTAATAATCGGTATCGGTATCGGCCCTGAAAAACACATATCGGTCGACCCCTACTCCAAACCAATGTTTTTTGATGAGAATGAGAATTTTTACAATGTTACAACATACCGAACTGAAGCTTTCAATCTTAAAAAAGTATGATAAAGCAATATATCTGAGTTAATCACTCAAAATCTTTAGAATTCATTTAAAAACAAATGTATGTTTGGTTTAATTTATTATTCCTTCGAATAATATGATAAAAAACAAGGACTGATTTTTACCACCCCTTTACATCCCAAAAACCCTCTTAAAAACAAATGTTTCCTCTCAATAGATGGAACACAACCTGATTTTGTTAAATACACACTAAGTTCTCAAATAAAAACATTTACCTTGCAGTAAAATTCAGTTTGACAGAGCAAACAACTGACAGCTTCAGAAGAATTTCAAGACCTTAGGAAGAGCTCATCTGTAGGTCTTTTCTTGTATGCTTTAAAACTAACCAAGATATTTAGCCAGCATATATCATTAGCTGTCATCTCATGCCATCCCATAGTTACTTTTCACCAATTGCACTTTCCAGAAAGTACCAAAAGTTATATAATTTTTTCAGATAAATAAGCAAGTAAAAATCCCTGAACCACACAGGTCACAACAACAGTGCTGTCGCCCCCATTAAACACTAGGGCTGTAAAAAAAAAAAATTGAATTTAGAATATTCATCGAATTTCACATAAAAATCCACATTCGATTGCAAAACGCCCAGCCCAACTTTGAAGAAACATGCATGTGGTAATATTTTGCTCGATTTGCCCTCTTGTGGCCTCAGGAGAGAAGCCAAAAGCTTTTTTCCCTCCTAACAGAATTTATGCCTTTTAAATTATAATATAATTAGAATTTTGATAATATTTTAGTAAAGAATTTGAATTTAGTTTTTCAGCCAATTTGACAGCCCTATTAAACACGAGCCTGAAATAGTTTGGTGTGTGATAAATCACTGGCTAATGAGAGAGAGCAGGTTGGTGGTGCATTTGTATTCCACCCAGCTGTTGGCAGACTTCTATCTGCTTTGAGCCTCTCATGGCCATAGATGGAGGGAGAGAGACTACATTAAGCCATAATATTCTGCCGTTCACCCTGAATACAGATGTGCATACAGCCATTTCAGTCCATCATTAATGTCAATATGCGCCGGAGACAGAGGCCAGAGGAGGTAATCATATACGCAAAAAACGCACATACCAAATCTTTATCTTCATCAGCCAGGCCAAGTGAAGTGCAATTAGGGTCTCCTGGCGCAGGACACATCACCTAGCTTCTCTTTACAATTTCTGCTTATGTACGGCTGTAGATAAGAAGCCATTTCCATTACCAAAAACTGGTGAAAGGATATAGCAAGAGCTTTAATGCGCTCTTTACCAATTACATGAGTATATCATGTCGGGTGGCACCGTCTCATTTTATAGCTGCTGCAGACCTCTTTTATGACTCAATATCTGCTTACTTTAGTAAGATCTGCTTACTGCAAGCCAAACCTGGCCAGCCATGTTTGCAGCAGGGGGGAGCTGTATCAGATGCCACCTACTGTATCAGAAGGTTTTCTCGGCTTTACTCCCTCAGATCAGCTCATCAAAGACACTCAAGTGGTCTGCAGTTTCAAAAGGAAAGAAAACATTTTCAGGCGGTGAGCACGAACAGAAATAAACTGGAATAAGAGTAGTAGGGCTAGCAATGGGCACTTTTCAAACACTGCTTCGTGAAGCTCTGAAACCTTTGCGATTAATTTGTTTCAAACTATTTAAAAATGTTTAAAAGTTTCAATGGTTTCAGTTTCTTTGAACCCATGAAGCAGTCTATGTTTTTACCTTATCTCTAGTCCATGCATTATTAATGACACATTTGTATACTAAAAAATATTCAAAAGCTTTAATGTGAGTGGTTGCCAGATCTCAAGTGGTTAAATCCCCTATTAATGGATGAGTGTACTCACCTGTCCTATGTTTACATAATCTTCCTAAACTGCAACGATGTGACTTGTGCCCACCGCCCTCCCTGCACCAAGAAAAAAAATGCTGTTGATATGAAAACTCCAGCAAAGAAGTCGGAGCTTAGTGATCTCTACTGCAAAATTATGCTCAACTAAATTGTTTTCTTTCATGTGGCAATTTGTGCTGTTTGCTAACCTGAACTGTAATAAATCTGAACTTTATTCTGGACTATATTGTTTGCAATTGTAGTTGCTGAATAAATGTCCTTACGCTGTTCTTTTAAGATACAAATATTTCCAAGATACAATTTGGAATGTTTGGTGTTACATTTACATTTACATTTACATTTAGTCATTTAGCAGACGCTTTTATCCAAAGCGACTTACAATTGGGGAGTACATAAAGCGATTAATCTTGAAGAGGCAAACATACAGAGGAAGTGCCAATAACACCAAGTCTCAGGCATTGTTCAAATAAGTACAAGCTAGCAAGGGAAGGAGAGAAAGATGAAGATTTAGAAAAAGTGAAAGAGTTTTTTTTTTTATACTTTTTTTTTTGTTAATACTAGGACATTTACTGGTATAGATTTTGTGATTAGCATCTTATTATAACACTTTTGTATAAAAACTGTTTTTTGATATAAAACAATTTATATAATAAATATAATACATTAGGAAACTAAATTAGGTAAAATAATGTAAGTTGACATTATTTTGATTTGTGCTTATGTAAATGTGAAATAATTATCTTGAAATCTAATATATATATATATATATATATATATATATATATTAGGGCTGTAACGATACACCAAACCCACGATTCGGTTCGTATCACGATTTCTGACCCACGATTCGGTTCGTATCACGATTTTTTCGTGGGGGGTGGGAGAAAAAAAAAGAAACATTTTTAAAACAATATTTTTTATTAAATAACATTTGAAAAATCTTTATAAACTGAACACCAAAGAACAAGATTAACTATGCAAATTATTAACAATATAAATAGCCATATATAAAATAAATAAATAGCCAAAGCTATAACACTTCTGTTTTCTTTGTAACAAAAATACTGTTGAAAAACAAACAGAACTAAACTCCATTGTGGAGATGATTCGAGCATGTTGAAAATTCTTCTTCAATCAAGTTCGTTGCAGTCGTTGGCCTAATGGATAGAGCGTTGGACTTGAGACCCGAGGTAACCCAAGGTTGTGGGTTCGAATCCCGGCTCCGACAGAAAGTCCACGACTGCTCTCCGGGCGCTGCACAGTTGGCTGCCCACTGCTCCAAGTGTGTACACTTGGATGGGTTAAATGCAGAGACACATTTCACTCCTCATTATACTCTGTATAATTGTGTATGTGACAAATAAAGCTCATCCGAGCTTAATTTGTATTTGTATTGTTGTTCCCCTTCATGGGAACTTCGAACTGCGTCCCCTAGGGGTCGCTATGGGGGAACGCCTTCAGCGTGACTCGTGTCTGAAGATACATATGTAAAAACTCCATCCGACAGGCCGGCGACAGCCCATGACGTCACTACGGGCGCGACCTCGTTATTTGCGATGACACACACAATCTTTGCGTCTTTTGTTTGGGCAAGGAGCACGCACGCGATGTCCTTGAGGGGAAAATCTGTGTGCAACTAGCTCAACTTTTGCAGACAGGCGTCACATGATTGGAAAGGTAGTCACGGGGTGTGTCGCGATTCTCCCTTATCACACCGCGACACAGGATCGTGGATCTGAGTGTCGCGATTTCGGTTTCATAACGCGTATCGTTACAGCCCTAATATATATATAAATGACAATAATCATGATTGGTTATAGTGCTTATAATTCTTTTGAGTAAAATAATCATGATTATCAGATCAGCGCAGCTCTACAGAGTTGGATATTCTCTGATGCTGATTAACATTTCTATTTTGCTCATAAATGCAGACCCGAGTAAACAACTACGATGTGATAGTATAAGCATGCGGCACCCTGGACCAGATTAAGGCCATCCATGTTGTTGTGGTTCTTCCTCTGTCTGTAATCTGATCAGTTCAGATAAAATCAGGCCTAACACTCTGATGCAATCACCAACACAAAACACTTCCTTTCTCCGAACACAACACAAATATCCCATTTTCACCTTGCGAATACAAGACTAATATTTGCAAACAGATTAGACAGTGGTTTGGCATTGCTGAAAGGCCCTATAATAGAGATCAGAGGAAACAAATATGAAATGTTTTTATATGCATGTGTATATAAATACTTCCAAGCCAGTTCTGTTTAGATGATGAGGCTTAAATAAGAGCAGTATGGATGCATGGGCTACTTTATAGAGATAGCTTTGGTAAGCTAAACTCTATTAATCTTGTTATGGATGACACAGGCTTTGCTCCATACAGAGGGAAGCAGAAGGTAGCGGTGATATGCTAATGCAGATAATAATAATTATAATAATAAAAAAGATGACAGCTAATGCACGCTGATCATTTATTTATCAATCAGAGAGGCCTGATGAAGCTTCAGTCACCAAATACTTCCAGTCGCACCGCAACAACAAGCAACTGCGCAGAATATCAACACTCCTATAATCGTCTATGACTCCATCAGTGCTTTTGATCACACTCCTCATTTTACGGTCTACTCCACCACATTTATTAGAAGTCAATGTTAACTGACTGAGTACACAAATGTGGGCAAAAATCACCACATTTCTCAAGAATATGCCCAAGGATTTTATTAAAAGATAATCTGGATATTACACTCCTATATAAAAATCTGAATATCTGAATATTACACTCCCATATAAATACAAAAACAATACTAATATGTGACCCTGGACCACAAAACCAGTCTTAAGTGTCAATTTTTCGAAATTGAGCTGAAATTGAGCGAAAGCTGAAAGCTTTCCATTGATGTATGGTTTGTTAGGATAGGACAATATTTGGCCGAGATACAACTATTTGAAAATCTGAAATCTGAGGGTGCAAAAAATCTAAATCTTGAGAAAATCGCCTTTAAAGTTGAAGTTCTTATTACTTTAAAGTTGAAGTGCATATTACTAAACAAAAATTAAGTTTTGATATATTTACAGTAAGAATCGTACAAAATATCTTCAAGGAACATGATCTTTATTTAATATCCTAATGATTTTTGGCATAAAAGGAAAATCAATCATTTTGATCCATGCAATGTATTTTTGTCTACTGCTACAAATATACCCCAGCGATTTACGACTGGTTTTGTGGTGCAGGGTCACATATTTGCATACATTTTTTGCATACATTCTATTTTAAGACAAACTGCATTGACAGGAAGTGGCACAGATATTTTCAAAGCAATTCAACCCACCACAGTCATAAATGTATTGTGAAAAATAATGATACATTATAGAATTTTTGTTATTAATTTATTTTTTGTTTAAATAGGCCTAATATTATTTTACAAGGATGGCATGTGTGAGAAAGAAAAATATATATTGTGGCCACAAATTAAGAATTTGTTTTCTTTTTTAAGTAAATAGTGGCAAAATTGTACTTTGTTGCTTCATTTTAAATAATTCAACAAATTAGTAAAAAGTAGCCACAATTTATTAAAAGGAAGGAACTAAATAAGTCATGTATATGCTTCATGATTTAGCTCAAACAATGATGGAACAATTTCTTAATTTATGTGGCATAAATTATAAAGCACATTCTTAATTTGTGGTAAATATATTTGGGTATTTTATTGTATTTTATTACAGTAATAGAATTTGAAGAACGATGTGTTTAACTGTTATTAAAAATGTCACAGTGCAATAAATCTTCAAGTGCCACCCAAATTGTTTTTGTCATCATTTTCTCATCCTCAAATAACTTCAACACTGTTGGGCTGTGCGATATGACGATATATATCGGATGGATGAAATAAAAAGTCTATCGTTTCATATTATGTTCTATCGTTTATATCATGGTGTCGCAAAATACATTGTTTACGGTAATACTTTTTCATCATTCGAGTGACTGCGATCTTTAGACGCCGCCCACCACGGGGCGTGAAGGAGAGACAGAAGGAGGAGCTCGTTTCTAAATGAGGGACTACATAATGTAGCATGGTCACGCATTTTTAAGCACTGCAGTTTTAAAACAACCGATTTTAAGCTGTTGAAAATCAAACAACAGACCTATATGCGTGTGCCGTCTCTTTCTGTGTGAGAGGAGTGCACCTTTTCTTTTTTGCCGACTTTGAACAATTACATAAACACACTTGTATGTGTCAGAATCCCGTTTTTGCAAGTATCCACAAACACAGCAATTTAGGTCTTAAGAGTGAGTAAACGGCAGAAAGAGAAAACGCAATGTAACAGTCTATTACATCCGGGCTTCGGTCTTAAAGGTCTTCCAATATTCATTCATGTTAATCATAGCACACTGCTAGAAAATCTCTCACTGCTCTTGACCAAACCACTTTTGTAACTTTAATGAGAATAAATAAAAAATAACAATAATAATGATATATTTATAATATGTATAGAATCTATACATAATACACTTGTTAATTATATCTATCATAGATAGATAGATAGATAGATAGATAGATAGATAGATAGATAGATAGATATAATTAACAGTGAAGACTAATTAATTTACACAATGTATGTAGTGTTTCTTATTTATTGTAGTTTTTTGTCCTATTGCAATTAGTTTATTATCCTTATTTCATCACTGACTGTTTATTTATCTTCAGTGAGGTTGAGTTTTTCTCTCTCTCTCTTTAGGCTTGTATTAGTTTGATATTGACATTGGTGACAAGGATTATGAAAATCATATGGTATTAAAGATTTTAATATGATAAAAACCTTTTTAAAAGAAAAAAATCACTATATCGTGATATATATAGTTACCGTGATATAAAATTTGTCATATCGTGATATAAGATTTTGGTCATATCGCCCACCCCTATTCAACACTGCATCACTTTCTTTCTGTGGAAAAAAATGTTGGGGAAAAAAGTAATAGCAACAGGTTTGTAATTGATGAATAAATGCTAACAGTTTTATTTCTTCGTTAAAC
This sequence comes from Oxygymnocypris stewartii, assembly GCA_003573665.1. NCBI lineage: Eukaryota > Metazoa > Chordata > Actinopteri > Cypriniformes > Cyprinidae > Oxygymnocypris > Oxygymnocypris stewartii. The sequence goes on along the minus strand of QVTF01002892.1, from coordinate 148,856 downwards.
TACACCTTTAATATTCCTAAACATTGCAAAGTTTCCTAATCGAATGTATAATAATGTACTGTACTGTACAGCGGGCAAAATTTTTTATTACACATCATTTAATGTCTGATCTCATTTGTTTTGTTTTCTTTGTATGTTTGGATTACTTGGGTTGCTACCGACATCTGGTGAAAATTTCAAGTCAGCATCTTTAGAGAGATACTGTATTTACAGAGAAAAATTGTGATGTGTTCAATACTTATTTCACCCGCTGTATATCCACATAATTTGAGGGTGAAATATGACATAATTTTCTCAGACACGTAGACATTTATGCTTTGATACCATATGTTACATTGGAACACGAGCACTTGGACATGGAAGGCAATCCACTAGAGTATTGATAACTATATTATGATATTATAAGATTAGATAACTCAACTTTTGTCACTTCCTCTTTCTTCTAGTGCAGGGCTCTAGAGTGCGACCAATTTGGTCGCACATGCGACCTAATTTCTCACGGGTGCGACTAACAAAAATCCCAGGGCGCACTGGTGCGTCCAGCCATTCGAGAAAAGAAAAAAAAGTATCCGCGACTCAGAAACTCAACAAAAGACACTCCCGTTAGGCTTATATCGTGGTCTAAACCAATCAGAGATAGTGAAGGGCGGACCCCCCCTCTGATTGGCCGTGGTCCAGATATTCTGTATGTGTGTGTGCGCGTTTACAAATGCGTCACGTGTGCTGCTGCAGTCAGACAGAGAGAAAGAAGTGAGTAGTAGAGATGCGCGCAGTGTTGCTAACTTAGCGACATTTAGCGCCTTTGTAGACCCCCATAGCAACTTTTTGTTTTCCCAAAAAAGCAACTAGTGACAAATCGAGTCTCTCAGAGTGTCTCTGTGATCGCCGCAACGGCGCGAGATCAGTGCGCTTTCTCTGCATCTGCACTGTTCAGCGAGCGTCTGAGAGAAGCCCGTTCAGTTAAAACAGATATTATTGCTTCTCTAAATGTACATGCAAATATAGAAGAAATCACATTACTGGAATTGTCTTGTCTTATATTGTGTATTATTTGATTTCATCAGACAACGGCTCAATACAATTATAAATTAGTATTTTTGTGCAGACTAGCTTCTTGGAAGGGAGAGCTGGTTATGTATTCTTAAAGGGATGTGTTTCAGTCATTATTTCATATTCATCCCGTTGACTGACAACATAAACAGTCAAATATATAAAGTAAAACAGTTTTATTGAGAATTTGGCTGCATTAAAATACAGTATGAGCACAGAGAGACGATTAGACAGAACAGAACAGTTATTTTTTTCTTTACTTTTAGTCATTTAGCAGATGCTTTTATCCAAAGTGACGTACAAATAAGAAAAAGTAACTAAAATTAAAAGTTAAAACTATACATATTATGTACACACATAAGAAGATAAAGACATTAAATAAAAATGCCAAATGCATACAACATTTAAAAACGAAACATTTAAATGAAAATAAATCTAAAAACAATATTAAAATCAAGAAAAGGTATAGGTATAAAAATGCTTCTAACATAACACTTAAAGGACTAAGTATACTTATTTTTTTGCATAGTAAGAATTGGTTATAAAAACTGTAAATACTTTTTTTTCATAATGTTTAGTGAAATTATTTGGTAGTCTGAGGTGGGATGGGTTTAAGGGGGGGGGGGGGGAGGGGGCTCAATCCATGAGATGTTCAGTTTGACATCCTTCAAACACTTAATTTAGATTTTCTATTTATCTTGAGATGTTTTAAGCTTAAATCTCAGCTCAGCTTTTCAGTAAGTTACCTTTCCTGTAGAATTGTGCTTCAAATAAAGAACGTTATGTTGACCAAATTGTTAGTTAATCGTTTACTAGTCAATATTGCCTATATAAAAATTTGGGTGCACCTAACTTTTGTGCTGGTGCACCTAAGAAAAAAAGTTAGGCGCACCAGTGCACCCAGTGCAAAAAGTTAGTCTAGAGCCCTGTAGTGATTTATTCCCTATTTTTACCCTTGATGGCCTCTAATTCATGATCATTTTTCTATGTTCAAGTCTCAGTGGACCACATCAACCACCATCCAGTACAACAGTCCTGCAGACAAAGAGCAACACACACATTGACTGTGAACACAGAGGAACGCCTCCATTGCCCAACACATACACATAACTAATGGCATTATAGCCTCATTGGCCTTTATACCCAGAATCTATTTCTATTCACAGCTGTCAGTTTTCTCTTGCTTAAAGCAGCAGGGTGGTAAGATCAAAACAAGGCACCGGTACCTCAGTGACAGCTCATTATCACAGACAAACACCCCCTAAAGTGGCTCCCACTCGAACCTCTGCCATTTTACCTCACCACCTCTCCTGTCACTCTAACAACAACCACACTCTCCCCATCTCCTAACGCCAGCACTCCCGAATCCGGCATTCAGAACATGTAGAGCTGATCATGACCTTACCGTGGCTGTGTTGTGATTTTATGCAGCTTCAAAATCTGGCTGTTTTGACTGGAATTGTTTCAGTTTACGTCACTCGCCAAATGTTTTCTGAACGGCTGGCCGAAAGGTTTTTACATCCCAGTGACTCTGTCCTCTGTGACTCAAAAATAGCTTCCAGAAGATTCAGGTGGTGCCTCACAGCATCTGCAGAAACACTGCAGGGTTGTTTTAACCTGTGCGGACCTGTAATAAAATAATAACCAAGGTCTGAGGTGTAACTTTTCAGTATTGGCAAACATCTTGATCTGCTGTCTATCTCAAAGTTGGAAATAAGGTCATAATGTGAACTAAAGGTTGAGTTCTGACCTCATATCCAATATCTGATCTATTTTGACATGGTTACATTAATCTGCTTGGGTCACAGATCTATTGGGTTTAATTCTGTTATTTTAGCTGACAAACCCATGCACAACAACTGGCCACCCAGGCCTGCAAATACTCCATACCAGTCAGAGCAGATACACTGTACAAATCTTCCACAGAAAACAACATGGATGATTGACTGACAGAAATGATTTAACCTTGTAGTCTATGATATCAAACAAAGTCACAAAAGCTAAAGGAATAAATATAGGATTATTCTTTACTCAGCCATTTACACTACCAGTCAACCTGGTATAAATCCTGTTTAAAAAAGTTTTGTGAAGTAAGTTTTTTATGCTCACCAAGGCAACATTTATTTGATAAAAATGCAGTAAAAACAGTAATATTATGAAATATTATTACAATTTATCTGGTTTTTATTAAACAATCTTGTAAGATTGAAAACAAAGACAGTCTTCAGTGTAATATCATCAATATAATATGCTTATTGGGTACTCACTTATTATCAGTTATTATTCCTGCCATAGAACATCATTTATTAAAAATATATTTGTTTTTAATATTAAAAATGGTATTACTGTAACTTCATCCTTGCAAGTTATTTATTTATTTTTCAAAAAGAAAAAAAATACCCTACTTCTGAATGTGTTCATGTCCACAAATATATTACACAGCAATATCAACATAATCTGACAATAAGAAATGTTTCCAAATCAGCATATTATTTTTTGAAAGATCATTTGACACTGAGCAATGACTGAAGTAATGGCTGCTGAAAATTCAGCTTTGCCATCAAGGTTTTTTTTCATAGAAAATTATATTGCATAATATTCCTTTTTTATTGTGTTTTTGATCAAATAAATGCAGCCTTGGTAAGTATAAGAGACTTCTTTCAAAAGCATTAAAAAATCCTTAACTATTCCGATCTTTTGACCGGTAGTGTACATAGCTTCCCAGGTTTATCTCAATTCTATATTTGGAGAAAGAAATGCAGAGGACCAAACAAGAGACATGGCCGCTTCTCCAGACATCCGTAAACAGCAGCATATTAGGTTTCACCATCTCAGCACAGTTAACATGTCTCCTAATTACATACATGCAAAGAGCAACTGTATGACTTAACGATCTTAACAACATCTGTCCCAAACATGCAGCTTACAGCTTAACGCACCACAATAAATCACCTACAACTTATCAGGTCTGCTGTGATTCCGGCCTGCTAGTTGCATCATTTCAAAGAAAGCTCCGTTTTACTCTGAATGGCAAAATAACTAAATGAGTGTGATAATCCTTTTTACCCTTTCCAATTCCTTACTCAAACAATCACGCAAGCTGTGGGAATCATAGCGCTCTAACTGGCTTCTTGGCTCCATCTCATCATGGGTCTAAGCTCAGCAAGAGTAATTAAACAAGTCTGAAGGACTTTCTGGAATCCTGGCACCACATTCAACACAACAGACAGCCACGGGTTTTAGGATAGGTCCATAGTGCTGGAAAACATGCTAATTTCAATGTTATGAAAAGAAGGGCAATCAAAGCTGCACATTTTACACAGACGTTACAATAATTGGGTACATTCAACCATAAGGTCACACACAGGCAGTTCAACAAAACTATTACACATTAAATATGCAGTTTGTTAGAAATGCTAACATGAATACCCTATTATAAAGTAGGGTTTGTTATCTCACAAATAAACCCTCATGACAGAGAGAATGGCACTCTTAATGTCACCATTACTTATAACAGAGCAGATTTCGGATGTGAATGCATATTAAATAATACACTCTTTCTATATTGTCTTGTCAGCATGATAAAACCATAGTTTCCCACACCCTTATCTAGAAAGGCAGTGCACTTGGTCCTCAGAGCTGCTGTGTGAGCCATAAATTGAATTATAGCACCACCAGCCAGTGGAAGAGGTGCTGCAGTTCAGTTACCCATCTACTACCTGTGAAAACTCAAACATTGTGGCCACATTTATAAAGCAGCTTCATATCAAACAATATATATTGTATGTTGGTGTTTTACAAACTTAGGAACAACAATATACTATAGTAAATTACATTTCATTTCAAGTAATTCAATATAAATTGAGGATTTTTGTCAAAGTAACTGATGGAATCTGACAGCTTAAAATAAAATAAATATGTATGGTATATTATTTTGCATTTAAATATAGAATATAATTTTGGAACATAGATTATGTATAATTTATATTTTAAATAGTTAAGGTAATAAAATATATTGACTTGAAAAAAAATATAAAAACTCAAGAGCATCACAAAATAAAGCATGCTAGGATATACAACATTACTGTTTTATTCATATAATTTTTTTTGGTAATAGAAACGTTAATGAAGACAGATGAAGACATTTTATATTGCTGTTTATGTTTCAGGTGTATGGCAAACTACGATAAAACCTAAAAAGCACAGACAAGAATCTGTCTAAAAATCCCTAAATCTCAATGTAGGTGTTCAGAATAATCAAATAGAGCTGCACACGTCATCTAAATAACTCAAAGGCCACTGCAAAATGCTCCTTAATTACTTCTTTCATACAGCCCTTAATATTAACCATTAATAAATTCGTTATTAAAACCATTTACTAAAAGATGAAACTACGAATACAAGTCCTGCCTATTTAATCACGCAAAGTATATATTTTAGGGAAAAATCACAATATGAAATGCAAGTGAATGCAAATATGACTTTTATCGAAAAATTGCACGAAATCCGAATGCACATATAACTGGGATACGCCTCCTATATCATCGACTGGATCTGTGCCAGTTCTGAAGACTATTACTTCATTGCTTCTACTAGTCAATATCTCACAAATAAACCCTCATGACAGAGAGAATGGCACTCTTAATGTCCCCATTACTTATAACAGAGCAGATTTCGGATGTGAATGCATATGAAATAATTGATTTCAATCTAGTCTTTCAACACAACCCCCTCCACCGCCCAACAACCACACAAACACACACACAAACCCATCCATCCCATTATCTCAACTAGCCAATACAAGCACTCAGACCAAACCATGATGGCTATATATTTTATGCATGAAGCTGATGTTCTACAATACGCTGTTATGAAGCATTTCAATGCACTTATCTCTCATTTCTGAGAGCAAAATAATGTGTTCTTCTCCTTAAGATACATTTTGACCTTGCCTAAAAACCAAAGCCCCTCCAGATAACGTTACTCTGAAAAGAGATCCAGACACTCGGCACCGATTTTTCAAGGAGGTCGAGAAAGAGCAGTTCAATGTGAAAAGCCATTCGATATTCAGACAGAAAAGTTTACCTAGCAGAAGGAACGCCAGTCCGGCTTGAAGCACCGAGGGTCAGAGGAACCGAATCTTCTCACTTGTCATATTTCCCCATGTTGTGCTCCACTGGATTCACACTAAATTCAAAGGTGCGTGCGATATGAAGGCATCCAACTCCCCAAAGCCCATATCCAAAGCCACTAAAATCCAATGGGTTTTTTCCTTTCGACGTAACGGATAGATATCCCCAAAAACGTACTCTGAGGGACAGTCAAATTCCTGCGCAATGTGCCCAACGCCCCTCAAGAAAGCCAAGTACTTGTTTTCCCCTCAGAAGCGCGGAAGCTCGTGCCATTCTCCTCCCGCCCGTCGACGCACCTCGCTCGAGCGCGAGCTTTCGTCCGCATTAAACCCGGGAAGTCAAATCAAATCTCAACAGTGAGAGACCTTCTCACCACTGCACCTTTACAAGTAACGTTTCTTCCTCCCCGCTTAATCCACACAATCACTGACCGACTGTCTTCCGCGCCAACCCTCCATCCAAAAGGAACCAAACGTGTCTTCTCAGACAGTGTACGCTCTCCACACGCGACTGGAGGTGGATTAATAACACGAAAGGTCTCCGATAAGTCGCTATAACACACATAGGATGCTAAAAATGTAAAGGGAGGTCTAATGAATTGCCCGTGAAGCGGGAAGGGGGAGCAAATAACCCATCATAACTGTCGAACTGTTTAAACAAACTAGTTTTGCACCAGCCGCTGCCTGGGATCATCCGTATAACGGCCGTATAACGGTATAATCTCCCCTGCTGTTTGGATTGGGAGAGAGAGAAAGCAGGACGTCATCACGGATTGGCTCAGACTGACGCTCGCAATACTTGATACGTGTGTCACTCTGCGCCTCTTAGTCAGAAGTGTTGTTGATTTAGTGCTCGAAGACGACGGAAAAGGTAAAGAAAACTATGCACCATCATGGCAAGCTGCCTTAGCGTTTATTGCTTAGAACAAAGTAGTATTGATAATTACTTTTTTAACTAATACATTATCCAGTATTATGTCTAAGGCTTTTTAATTTCACTGGCTAACTTTTCATTAGATAATTAAAGGGTTAGTTCTCCCCCAAAAAATTAACATTATGTCATTAATTACTCGTAAGACCTTCATTTACATGTCTCTTCGGAGCATAAATTAAGATTTTTTTATGAAATCTAAGAGTTCTCAGACCCATAGACAGTAACGCAACTGCAATGTTCCCAGTCCCAGAAACGTAGCAAGGACATCGGCATATGCCAACCCGATCTCATGAAAGTGCGCCAAATAAAAACAAAAACGTGTGGTATTGATATGTAAAAATGGACTTTGGCGTGTATATGCTAAGCGATGGCTAGGATTAGGGTTGTGGGGTAGATGCGTATCATAAGTACGCAAAAACTCCGTATCATATGCACGCGAAGACTGTGTTAATAAGCACGCCAAACACTTGCATATCATATGCACACCAAAGTCAATTTTTGGGTATCAATACCACGAGTTTTCCTTTTTATTTGGCATACTATTTATACGCATTTTCATGAGACCGGTCTCCGTATGTGCGCTTTCCCCAGAATGTAATCAACATAATCAGCGTCGTTTATGCTCAGGAGAAAACGCATGCACGTTTAACATAAACTTAACATAAACACTGACATCAACTCTGGGAGAGGAATTGTTTAATAAATGATGTTATTTTTGTTTTCTTTGCACATAAAAATATTATTGTATTAAACCTTTCATGCATGAATTGTGACAACCTCCATCTTTTTGCTTTTCTTGCTCTTAGGCCATGAAAACAAGATTAGAACTTTTATTTTATTTAACATATATTTAATTATAATATCTAGCTCTGGCACATCAATACTGTGTGCATTTAACAAACCAAATAATACAATTATATAAAATAATGTGGAAATTGTAAAATATATACTAAATAATATAAATGGACAGATGAGAGTGGACAGATGATTATATAGATGTTCCTCACATTCTAAAATCAATACTTCGAAAATGTAACAATAATATGACTCCTTAGATGTTACTTGATGTTACAACATTTATTTTTATTTATGTATATTCTGAAGCACCTTAGCATTTCTGACTGGTCGTCAGACATCTTGGTTTAGAGAAAATAAGATCACAAATAGTGGCTTACCACTAGGTGGAAGTTTATAGGATGATGCCTAGTGACCACTCTAGAAGCTGATGTTTAAATATGCCGTAAAACCCATGCATATGCATAAAAATGGCTTTCTGAATAGCTGTCCACTGTAGTGACCTCTATGCATGAATGTGTTACATTTTTTAACTGTAAATCATTGGTATAATGACTACAGTAGAACACCAGTAAAGCTAGACATACATTCTGCTGAGGCTTGAGACAGTTACTTAAAGTGTAAGTTCCTAAATAACAGGTACCAGTCAAATTAGAACACATACTTAAATTAGTATATCACAAATCAACAGCAATATACGAGAACAAAGAGGGAATTTCAGTATAAATGGTTACTTGTATGATACATCAGTAGCAAAAATAAGCTTTTTACTGACTACTTTAATAAAACTAGAAAATGAGGATAATCAGTTTAAAGGAATGAACGTTCATTAGGCTTGCCATACATGTACAGGTTACTGTCTGTCAATGACCACCGTTTAAACGCAAAACTCTTAGTCCCATCCACGGAAACCCAGCAGATGGTCGGGAATAAGAACGAACCTTACGTGGTCCGCTTGCAGGAATGTTCCACGCAGTGAATGCAGTGACGATGGTGAATGACGCTGCAGCTGATTAAGCTATAAAGCTTTGAGGTGCTGCCGCTGAAATAACGCGTTCACACTCGCTTTGTGCTGTGTGGGGCAGGAGATCGATTACTTACAATCATACCAATAAAAGCGTCAATGCTGCATTTACCGCTGCATCAAGAGTTCACTCATTACATATTGCTTGACATTTCATCTGTCGATATTGATGCAACTCTTGCGTTCTATGCCGTAATTGAAAACACTCTTGAGTTAATGGCAATCAAAACCTGTCATCATGACTATTGCCAGGGTTTCTACAGGCGAGTTTATGTATACAGGTCTAACTGCTGCAACAAACATAAATACTCTCCACAAACCACTCAATGCGGGTTAGTGTGGTGAAGGGTTATTATGGTGATTCAGCACCATGGACAGCGATTTCGACAGGTTGTGTCTCATATCTTGAGACCACATATTGTCCACGACTATTTTAAGTCTTAAAGTAATATTTGAGGTTTAAAAATAAATAAATATGAAAATGAATAATAATAATAACAAAAAAAAAAAATATATATATTAAAACAAAGAATAATATCTATAATAATATTAATAATCATTATATTATGTAATTATACATTTTATAAGTCTTGATATAATATTTTGGGTAAGGAAAAAATACCAAAAAAATATTTATTAGTATTTAAATAACATTTACAATGTATATGATATAGTCTTATAAATATCTAATCTATATTTTAATTGCTTGTTATATAATTGTGTGTGTGTGTGTGTGTGTGTGTGTGTGTGTGTGTGTGTGTGTGTGTGTGTGTGTGTGTACACATGTATGTATGTGTGTATATTTCTGTTTTTGCATAGACAATACTATAATATATATTAACATAATAACAAAAAAATGCAGGGATAAAATTAAAAAGAATGTTTTAAGATATAAAGATGTCAAATGTCACAGATCAACAGTATTATATGGGGGGAATGCAACATTTTAATTGAAATATGTGTAGACAGTATTACGATAGTCCAGTAGCAAAGGAATAAATAGCCAACTTGTGACACTGATGTAACTGGAAATCTCCACTCCCACCCACAAAGAGTTGTCTACAGTGTTTGAACTTTTATTTGATGCCACAGTTCAAAGTAATCTCACACTGAGGTCCTTGCAAAACAGTCTATGCATCGTAAATGATCTACACTTGTTTTACATAAGACCACCATGCGTTCATTAAAACTATTTGTACACGCTTGAAAAGAGTTTGGCAAGTTTTTGACTTTTTCAATCTGTTGATTACATGGGCAATTTACTGTTCTTTTTGTCATCAGTTCGCTCCATAATATAACGACATGTCGTTTCCTTTCAGTGTAACTGCATGCAAGTAGAACATATTAAAATGGCTTTATTGGCTGGATCAATTTATTTTCGAAGCACAGCGTGCGTGCAAGAGGTCTGCTAAGATGGGGGAGCTGTTGCACCGAACACTATATTGCTATGGATTATTCTGTCCAGTACTTTCAGTACAGTCATTTACTTGAAGCAAGGCAAAAAACTTTATTCTTTCTCTACAGGGTGAATTACAAAATAGCTATGAAATCTCCTTATTTGTACTCTTTTTATTACCTCTCATCGTGGGTGTTCTCCTTCCAGTGTAAACACTTCCACTCAGCATTAACCAACCCATCAGCATCCGCCCTGCAAAATAAAATGCCCCCCTTGCTGATCATCCCATGATCAAGCTCTTGTTTAGCTGAATTAGCACTTACTTTATTTCACTCTGAAAGCTGTTATGAGGATTCGGATTTGCCAATGCAAGACATGTTAGCAGATTATTTAAAACACTGAAATGATAAGAGCTATTATAAGATTTATAGTATAAGATTTCATTTCTGGTCCTTTTGACCTGAGGATTTTCTTTTTCCTGTAAATGCTAGTTTATGTTTTTTAGTTCTAATTTACTAAAACCTACTGACATTGCTTAAACAGGGTATAGCATCTTCGAAAGAAAAACTGAATAATTTCAGTTTTAGACTACTTTTTCCCCCTACCTTGTTTACACCTGTCAAAAATGACCAGCCTGCCAAAAAATGCTCATCAATTTCCAATAATTCCAACAGTGGATTCTATCTTTTCATCAGTTTGTTTTCTTTTTTTTTATCATAGGCCTCACTGATCTGACATTATGGACAACCATTTTTGAGTGAAGAAAAGCATTATTTGTGGATCATTTTTGCAATGCTCATGCAAAAAAGCTGCATAAGCTTAAATCAATGAGGCCTATGATCAATCTGTTCCAAAAAGACATACACAACCCATGCTAATTGGAAGAAAACAATTTGACAAATATATTGAATCCAAAATTTCCTGAGGATATAGCATAATAATAGTTTCCCAATACATTTTTAAAAGGCTGCTCCTTTCTGACCACAATCACCAGATTAAGTAAAGGATTTTCAGCACAGCACAAGGGTTAAAATGTCACCTTTGAATGTAATGGTGAAAACACTATTCTCTATTTAATTATCAGCCCTCTACAGAGTACAAACATACTGATAAATGAAGAGTTAATATGCAAAAACAGATAACTTAGTTTTTAAAATTTTTCAAAAATCATGTTTTTTTATTATGCATTCCAATTTATTTCAATCAAACTGCAGTTGGGTTATTTTGATTAGGTTAAAAAAAATACACTTAACTAACACAATAAAACACAATAAAAAACATGATTTAAAAAAAAGAACTGAGTTGTCTGTTTTTGCAAATAAACTCCTCAAATATCTCTCCAATATTCCCAGGTGTCTTCTGGGAATCTGTCATCTGTCAGAACCAAACTACGGTAATTGATGCAAAAAACAAATCAGACAGACCTAGTGGGCAGAAAAAAGTTGTCAAAGGCCGCTTTCACTAGAAGGGAAAGAATCAGTAACTGTTTGATTTCCCTCGAGAAAATGTCTCTTTTTTAATGACTAATATGATAATTCAAACACTCTCTCTTTTCCCCCCTTCATCCAAAAACATATGTGAGACATCCCCTACGCAACACCCATGTGCTTGTGCTCACACATGCATGACCTGCACTCTTTTGTGCTATATCTTGTCACATCAACAGAAGGAATGAAACACCTTTGCTGTAGCCCCTGAGGGACACTTTCACGCTGCTGATTTAAGCTTCTGTTCTCTTGAGACTGCCTCTCTTGTAATCATGCCATGAGTCTGCACAGTACAATATTCTGTTTTTAGAAAGACGGAGAGGATGCTAATGACTTTGATGGAGTGTAACTAGCTGTAATTTTATGCAGTATGAATAGAACAAAAAAGTACACAGCCTGAGATGAGGTTTTCTTTCTTTACATGTTAGAGATGCTCATCCTGTTAGATACATTGCTCCTGGATTTAAAGATTTTCCTTTTCATTTTTTTCCACCTTCGTGTTATTCCATACCCATATGCAGCCTTTTGTTTTTGGTGAATCTTTTTTTTATTTCATACTGGTTTCCCAAGAGCATTTTGGAAAACTGGGCAAAACACCATAGATAACTGTAAAGACATTTGTGTGAGTAAATAATGACATTGATAAATGTTATAACCTAAAAATGAATAAAACTATAATAAATAACTAACTAATAAATAACTAGAAATAAATAACTATATATATATATATATATATATGCACACTCACTTGCCACTTTATTAGGTACACCTTGCTAGTACCGGGTTGGACCCCCTTTGGCCTTCAGAACTGCTTTAATTCTTCGTGGCATAGATTCAACAAGGTGTTGGAAACTTTCCTCAGAGATTTTGGTCCATATTGACATGATAACATCACGCAGTTGCTGCAGATTTGTCGGCTGCACATCCATGATGAGAATCTCCCGTTCCACCACATCCCATATGTGCTCTATTGGATTGAGATCTGGTGACTGTGGAGGCCATTTAAGTAAAGTGAACTCATTGTAATGTTCAAGAAACCAGTCTGAGATGATTTGATCAGTGTGACATAAAGTGAAATCATAAAGGGATGGGCATGGTCAGTAACATTACTCAGGTAGGCTGTGGCATTAAAACGATGCTCAATTGGTACCAAGAAAATATCCCCCACACCATTACATTATCAGCAACCTGAAGGGCAACGCTGTATAATGTGTATTTATAAGTATGTAAGTATGTCTAATAGTACACTGTGTGTACTGAGTATATGTATGTGTATTTTGCACATTATCATCTGTATAAGTCTGTAAGTATGTACTGTCTATATGTAAATTGTTTCAGGACTGTCTGGAGCACGCTCTCAAGAATTTCACTCACCAAGGCACATGTGCTGTGGTGATGTGACAATAAAAGTGATTTGATTTTATATATATATATATATATATAGAGAGAGAGAGAGAGATATGGATGGATGGATGGATGGATGGATGGATGGATGGATGGATAGATAGATTAATATTGCAATTATTTTTACTTATAAGTTACATAATTTCCATGCATAGATTTCATTTTTGGGTATATATACATACTCATTATATTGTTTATACATACATATGCTGTGATATAATTTATATTTTTAACCCATTATTATGGTAATCTATCTATCTATCTATCTATCTTATGCTTATGGTAGAGGGGTATTGCTGGGCATGAAATGTCACAAGTATCACTGCATCATTATAGCATCAGCTGCAGGGCTAAGAAGGGGTTTAATATCATAAGTACAGATGCATTGGGGGGGGGGGGCTGTTTATGTACAAGTTCAGTGTGTGTGACAGGTCATGTGCTTTCTGATTGAGGGTGCTATTTGCTCACTGTGACACAGAAACAATTTAGTTCTATTTCCTTCATATGCTGGAAAATTCCTTCAAGCCTCGGCCCACCTGCTGGTTACCTTCCCCTTCACGCAGCCTGCAGAGAGCAACCAGGCAGAAATCTCCCTGAGTCACATCATCTCCTCCTCAGCTCTCCGGCACAGCCACTGTCCAAGACAAGCAGAAAAAAGAGCTCAGGCAAAACGAGTAAGGACCTGGGGATTGATTTTTTTTTGGCAGCAGTCTCATTTATACTCTGTGCTGTGTCATGTTGATTGTGTCCTGCAGACCAAACGTCTTCAGCACAGTCTAATTATTGGCCACAAGTGGTAAAGTATGGCAGGTATTTGCATACTGATGAGCAAGCAAATATGACACATGCACACACGCATTTGAACATTAGCAGCAGTATTACTAATGGGAAAAGAAGCAGACGATTATGTGCTTCTGTTAAGGTAGTTGACTACACATCATTTCACTCCCAGAATGAACAACAAATAAAAGCCAAATTGTCTGGAATAAAAAAATGATTCTACACTCATCATTAAATTGCTGTGAACTGAAAAAAAGAGAGAACAGAGAGATAAAGAATATCAGCCAAGCCAACTAAAGAGCCAAAATGATTTTAGCAATGATTTTATGGGTGTACTTGTCCAGCAATAACAATCTTTAAGGATAACTGTACACTGAAAAAAAGGTGTAAAAACATTTTCACTCAGAAACTGCAAGTAAATTTAACAAATAGCTCCAAAGAAATGGCAGGTAACACATTGAATTAAAAGTTTGATTAAAAAGACAAAAGTGTCTGTCTGTCCATCTGTCCGTCCGTCCATCCGTATATATATATCAAGAGTTAATTTGCGAAAACAGATAACTCAGATAACTGGGTTATTTTGATTAGGTTAAAACATAGTAAAAAACATATAAAAAATATAATTATATAAACTTCATATATATGTGTGTGTGTGTGTGTGTGTGTGTGTGTGTGTATGTGTGTGTAAGTGTGTGTGTGTGTGTGTGTGTGTCCATTAATAAAGCACAGCTCATAGTGTCACTTACTACACACAATATTAGTTTGCCTTTGTTTTTCAGCAAAACAGCACCTATCACATGAATGTGGAAATATGTAGTAAATGAAGTTTAGAAACGTAGTTTATAAACTAAGTTCGGGAGGAGCACGTCAGATACTCAGGCTAATTAGCACAGGTGGTACACAATCTAGTTAATCAGCCCTTGGACATAAATACAGCTGTCTTACCTCCATCTAGTTGACGGTTAAGCAGCATTCGGTGGCACCATTTACCATTACATCACAGACTCAACATTTCCGTCCAAACAACGAGACCCATGATGGGGTTTTCGTAACCTCCGGTCAATCTGCCGGCCCCAGGATCGTCTTTTATTTTTATTTTATTTTTCACCAAACACGGCCGCCGAGCTCCGGGCTTCGTCACGACCGCTGCTCTCTGCTCAACCAGCCACACGCTCTCCTCCGCCGGCCGGAGGTCGCAACAGCAGACCTTCAACGAGCCTGGGCCACGCCCCAGGTTTCACCGCAGCAAAGCTTCACTCGCTTCCCGCTTCGGCTCCTCAGCCTTCACCGCGGCTTTCCCAGCTGCAGCGCAAGTATGCAGCCGGGCCTCTAGCTTCTAATTTCAGATGCTAACGCGAGGCGGCCTCCGTTAGCACGCAACCACAAATGGTGCCAATAATTTTCAGGGGAAATCTCCAAAGGCAGGTATTTGTTAATAAAAGTCGTTAAAAGACCTCGCGAAGACATTGGTTGTTAACGTCACTATGTAACCATGACACCATGCCCAGAATATACACCGGACGTACTTAAACCTCCGTATTTATACCAGCATTTAATTGGCATAGCATTCCTTAGACAGATAAGCTGGATGAGATAAATGCGTTTTGCGAACACACTCTTGATCACCGCGGACCAACAGTAAAATGAACGTGCACGAGGTGTTCTCATTCAACCGGTGCTATATTAATGTTTTATTTTTGACCTAAATCATAGAGACACTGACCTTGATTTGCATATGCATTTCAGAGGGCTAAATAGAGCCCCTTCACAACAGATTTAGTTCCCAAACAACTGTCAGTTTTGACCCAAATATGAATTTCAGTTACATAATTAATCCAAATTTCGACAGTAATAAATTATCTTGCAGCATCAGTTGCGCACGTATCCCCAAGATCTCCCGGTTCTCTCTTGTGCATTTCACTTCATCAGAAACATCACTCTAAACAGATCATTTGAATCAGTGAATTGTCGACTAGAGAACAGCTGCTATCGGATCATTCCAACTTGCGAAGGAAGCGTGGGAGCAATTTGCGAACTAATTTTACAGGTTCATTAAAAAATAATCAGCTTGTTCATGAATCAGAGACTGCTCCTACGTCCCAGAGCACATTATATACATTATAAGGAGTAACGGTATGTTTCACGATACGTAGCGAAGTAAAAAGTGCAATCTTTGGAACGCAGTAAAGTTACTAAATAAACGACTCCAGGAACTACAGGTATTAAAAAATGTCCTTAAGTACGGTAGCGAAGTAAGCTACTTCATTACTGACCACCAGCGGCCCTGCTGAACGTCACAACCATTTTTCCGTGGCCTATACAGCTACAGCCGCAGGCGCAAGCTCGAAGCTGCCTCCGCTTGCAACACAGCCCCACACATCTCAGTCTTTTTCCTTCTGCTATGAATAACTCTCTTTTTCCTTTACAGTGGCCTCCAGCTCCCGTAGCAGACACTAGCGTGAGGCTACCTCCATTAGCAGAGCAGGCTATGATAGCTCTTCAGGACCTCCTTCCTGTGGCCTACAGCTACGGCAGTCAAAGCAAGCGCGACGAAGCGCGCAAAGCATGCCGTCATTTTTACCATGACACCATAGACAGTGGGAGATCTATTAAGCCGCATCTACGCACGGATCTCTGTTGAAATGGAAGTTACGTGGTTTATCACGTCCGTATTTAAGACGTAACTGCCCGTGTTTACATTAATTTTGCGTCATAAAACCATTTTGAGACGCATGAACATTAAGCCACTTACACGGAATCGTGCACAGCCGCATGCGGAAGCAGTCTACACAATCAAGCGCGCATCAGCGTTTAAAATAAGAGCAGCCTTCCGTAGTGAGGTTTACATCTTACATTTATAGATCCACCACGTTCCAAACCACAGGCATAATGATTCCACAGAGCTTGGGTAAGAAAAACACAGACTGGCGAGACCGCACACTTAAGTGTACATCAAACAAACGCGTGTCTCTCTCAGCGCTCCTGCGCAATGAAGCCAGCGAATCTCCTGGTAACTTGCTCCAACCTTTCCAAACCTTATGAAAGATTATTTTACAGAAGGTTCAAGTGGTGCATGCTCGTGAGGAATGGGAAGCAAGCAGCATATGGGTGTTTCTAAAGCAACTAGGCATCATCACTCATCTGGTTAAAATCTAAGCCCAGAATTGATTCTGGAATTCTCAGAATCGTTTGAGAGAGACTTGGTCATTTCTCCATGACAGAAGCGCTGCAACAATCGTAATCATTGAATATGGACATAAAAGTTGCCATTTGCCAAATTCTCCATCGAGTTCAGCCGTATTCATCCTGAAATAACCTGTTCAGATTTCCCCTATAGGCAGCGCAAATTAAACGAGGGTTCACGACCAGAGACCAAGGCCACGCCCCCGATTTCACAGATGCAAGGCCCGCAAAGGGTCCGCCTGCAGCTCAGCCGTCCGGCACGGCTTTCCAGTCAGTAATACCGGTGCCCATAACTCAAACGGGCTTCTGGCCACCTCCAGTTCCGGCTCAACAGCCCACCCCCTTCTGCCCAGAGCCCGCAGCCCAAGTAAACGCTTGGCCGCAGTGGCCGGCTTACGTAGCCCCACAACCCGGCCCAGGCCCCGTAGCCCAAGTTAGCACATGGCCGCAGTGGCCTCCCAACCCAATCCCTCAGCCTACCCCTCTCAGCTCAGGACCGATAACCCAGGTAGACACCGGACCGCAAATACAGCGCCTCCGGCCGCTTACAACACTCTCCTCCAAGCAAAACCGCAATACTCGCTCTTCATCGCTACACCAATGACCGTCCCAGCAAATGCCATTGCCACCGAGCCCCCGCAAGCGGCTCACAACGTTCGAGCTCAGATTTTAGCAGAAATTCAGGAAGTTGGCTCCAGAGGCGGACAAATTCCCAACCCCATACCTCCATATTCAGAATATTAATACTTCCATAAGCCACCCGCTAAAACCCCTCCTGGACAAATCACTCGACACCATCCTCCAGGCTGTCTCCCCCAGAACACTCCAAACATACGTGACAGCGTGGAAATGCTTCAAGTCGTTCCATCTCTCTCATAATATTCCGTTCCCTGAATTTTCTCTACTCTCAATAACCTCCTTTATCTCTTTTCTCAACAGCATTAAAAGCCTCCAAGTCAGCTCCATCAAAAGCTACATAAGCGGTATCCAATTTTTCCACAAGCTATTGTACGGAGCTCCGTCGCCCGAAATTAACAATTCTCAAACCGCGATGTTGATAAGAGGAATCCAGCGATCCCGACCTACTCGTCCCGACTCCAGACTACCCATTACTCTAGACATCCTCACCAAGTGCATCCACACCCTCCGCACGTGTTACCAGACCTATCCAACCTTACCAAGCCGTCCGCGAGTACCTCCGCCTCAGGATTTCCCAGGCCAAATCCCCCCTCGAACCCTTATTTTTAGACCACGCCGGAAATCCAGTCAGTCGCACCTGGTTCCAAATACAGCTCAAATCCGTCCTGCTATCAGCAGGTATCTCGGCAGCAAATTTTTCCAGCCACTCCTTTTGCATCGGGGCAGCGACATCAGCGGCCCAAAAAGGCCTCACCAAACACCAAATCCAAACCTTAGGTAGATGGTCTTCAGAAGCTTTTCAAAGCTACATCCGAACAGACCAGTTCCACATCAAATCAGCCCACCAAACTCTCGTTTCATAAACCCGGTGCGAGCTTTCCTGGCTTTTACTTACCTGTCCAAATCACACGCTTGGCGAGACTCCCCCTTCTGACACCGCGGACCACCACTTCTGGCCAGAGCCTCCCAGCCAAAAAACTTGCCTTTTCAACCCTGCGGCCGGAGAGTCTCACCCATCCAGGCTGCGAGCTTCCATCTCCAGTCAGGTGACGGCGAGTGCCTCCCGGCTACCCAACTTTACCTTTCCGTCTTTACCTGTCCGACAGTGAGTCTTGATCTCCCATCGGACGCCGGTGCGAGCTCCCCGGCCAGGCGACCTTACCTTTTCCACCCCACGGCCGGCGAGGCTTACCCATCCAGACCGCGAGTATTTTCCTCCGGTCGGATGTTGGCGAGAGCCTCCTGGCCACACAACTTGCCTTTCTGTCTTTACCTGTCCAACACAGCGAGTCTTGATCTTGGACGCCGGTGCGAGCTCCCCGGCCAGACAACCTTACCTTTCAAACCTGTTGCTCAACGAGGCTTACCCGTCCGACACGGCGATTCTGAAACCAGTCGGACGTCGGCGAGAGCCTCCGGGACAAACAGCCTTACCGTTTCAAACCTACTGCTCGACCAGGCTTACCCGTCCGACACGGCGATTCTGAAACCAATCGGACGTCGGCGAGAGCCTCCGGGACAGACAACTTTCCTTTTCCATCCTGCGGCCGGCAAGGCCTACCCAACCACGCTGCCGGTTGACTGCAAGGCCTTCCGACCCCCTAAACTTGCCTTTCTGTCTAAACCCGTCCGACTCGGCGAGCCCCGATCTCCCGACGGACGCTGGCGAGAGCACTCCCGGCCAGACAATCTTATCTTTTCAAGTCCACGCTCGACAAGGCTTACCCGTCTGACACGGCGTTTCTGAAACCACAGTCAGACGTCGGCGAGAGCCTCCCAGCCAGACAATCTCACTTTTCCAAGTCCTGAGCTCGGCAAGGTTTACCCGTCCGACACGGCGAGTGCTGAAGCCACCGTCGGACGTCGACGAGAACCTCCCAGCCAGACAATCTTACCTTTCAAAGTCCCATTCTCGGCAAGGCTTACCCGTCCGGCACGGCAATTGTTGAAGCCACCGTCGGACGTCGGCGAGAGCCTCCCAGCCAGACAAACTCATCCTTTCCGTCTGCTCGCGCCACGATATCGAACCCCGTCGAACGCTACGTGCCCGGCCGTTCAGGCAATCTTAGCTTTCAGTCCACTACCGGCGAGGTTCAACCATCCGACTCACGAGTATTGATCTCACGTCGGACGCCGCAAGAGCCTCCCGGCTGGACAACCTCACCTTTTCCTCCTACGTCAGCGAAGCTAACCCATCAAACAGGCAGGCACGCCCGCCAGTGGGATGTCGGCTAAGCATCCCGACCAAAACTTTACCTTTCCGTCTTCACCTGTCCGACGCAGTGAGTCTTGATCTCCCATCGGACGCCGGCGCGAGCTCCCCGGCCAGGCATCCTTACCTTTTCTAGTCCCACGCTGGCGACGTTTACCCGTCCAACACAGCGGGTATTGTGCCCCCGTTGGGCGTCGGCGAGAGCCTCACAGCGAGACGACTTACCGCTTCCCACTTGGCAGACGAGACTAACCCGTTAGACTCAGTGAGTATTGGCCTCCCGTAGAGCGTCGGCGTCAGTCTCAGTCATCCATCTATTTTTTCCGTCCGACGGGCGACGAGGCCTAGCCGTCGCTGCGGTCCTCGTCCGCCCACCGAACACCATTCAACTGTCTCTGCTATCCTCAAACCTTTTCCCCCCGCCTGGCGAGGCTTACCCGTCCGATGTCCTAAGTCTTACAATCTCCCATCGGATGCTGCCAGAGCCCCCCCAGTTCCGGGTTTCTCTTCTCTCTACTCGTCGGCGAGACTATCCGTCTGGCAGCGTAGCCTTGGTCTCATGTCGTGACGTTGACGCTGGTCTCCCGGTGGGCTCCTATGCTTGCCGTCCGCATGCGACGCTCATCCATTCGATGCCGTGAGTCTCTAACTCCCATCGGATGTAGCGAGAGCCTCCTTGTCGGGTGTCCCAAACTCTTTTTAGCTGCTCTGCTGATAGGACCCACCCGTCCGTCGGAGGGGTATTGTGCCCTATCGGAGGCTTCATGGGTCCTCTCGGCCAGATACCGCCCTCTGTCCTCTGATTAGCAGGGGCTGATGGCCAGAAGGGCCGGTACGCCGACTCCGTGAACTATCCCACTGCAGGCAACTCGGGTCCTCCTGGCCAGGGCTCCAACCACGCTGCTCCTCCATCGGCAGGCAGGGCTCACCCGTCCCAAGGCGGTGAGCCATCGCTGGGCCTCGGTTGAGCCCTCCCCGTCCGGTCGCCCCAAAACCACGAAGTTCACTCCGGCGGTCGGTGGGGCCCACTCATGCATGCCAAACCGCTCCCTCAGAGCACGTAGACCCCCCCGGCCTGCCACACAAGTTACTCCTCGGAACTAGCTCCCGCCAGATTTCAAACGCGTATTTGGGGGGGTAAATCTTAGTCTGGCGGCTGTCCTACTTTCTATTGCTTTTTGGGGGTTCACTGGGTTCGGGCCTTTCCCGGCTAGGAGCCCTCCCCCAGGACAGCACGCCTACAACGTATTACCATACACGCCAAATACGCATTACGTTATCGTGCTAGTAGATGTAAGTGTGAAATCGTGAAATGAAGTTTAGAAACGTAGTTTATAAACTAAGTTCGGGAGGAGCACGTCAGATACTCAGGCTAATTAGCACAGGTGGTACACAATCTAAGTAATCAGCCCTTGGACATAAATACAGCTGTCTTACCTCCATCTAGTTGACGGTTAAGCAGCATCCCTCCACCACCCCTTCTCCCCCAATATCACTAGAATTCTAATCACACAGGGGGGGGGTTCACTGGGTTCGGGCCTTTCCCGGCTAGGAGCCCTCCCCCAGGACAGCACGCCTACAACGTATTACCATACACGCCAAATACGCATTACGTTATCGTGCTAGTAGATGTAAGTGTGAAATCGTGAATTTTGTTCCGTATACTTTTAGCATTCCTCATATGCATAGCTAACTGGAAGGCTGGAGGTAAAAAAAGTGTAATTATCATAGATAAATATGTGATGGCAAAAACTGAGTTAGAAGTTATTACAAGATTGGCAAATAACAATTTTATGTAAATTAGTCAGTCGTATTTTAACTTGATATATAATGAAAACAAGACTCCTAAAGGACCTAGATCATCTTTTCCAGAACTTGTTGATCAATTACATTTTTATGGAAAGACTATTTTCAATGTTTTGTCTGCGAATTGATCGACATAATGATTCACAACATTATAACTCACTGAACAAACTGTACTTCTATCCCTTACAGATTTGTCTTTGTTTGGTAAATCAAATATGGTCTGCTTGAGAGACATACGGGGGGGAAATATATTTGTTCCAGAATTTGCATACACAGTAAGTGGAATGGCACAATCTTTTCAAATAGTTTGGTAGATTACAAGCTGTTACTAAGATGCCTGTTGTGCGAACTGACTTCAAGTGCTGTAGTTCCACAAGCAACCATATGTGTTGCATTTCTTCACATGCCGCTTGTGGCAGAAGGTCTTATCATTTTGTCTGGTTAGCAGGGGGCAGCTGATATTACCATGCAGATGAGCACTGGCAGGATGGAGGCAATCTGTTTGCCCTCAGTCAAAGAGGAGTCTCAACACCTGCTTGAGTTTCCTGCTCCTCCTCCCTATCTGCTGTTCTCTGCATGTCATGTCTGGCGTTCTTCACCGCCCCTTTATAATTGGATCTTGCTCAGTAACTTTCTCCCCTTGCAACCATTATTTTGTAGGAGCTGTGTGAACAAAATGTAAAAAGAATTTACCGGTTGGAAAGTACAAGAGAAAAATGAGATGTTCTTTCAGGCTCTGTATTTTCTGCTCTCTGAGTCTTCCCATGCGGGGTGTACTGGAGGGATTTGTGTAAAGAGAGCCAGCTCAGTAGTTCTTAAGAAATAAAGAGACTGGCATCTGGTTGTGGTAGAATGATTCCCATGGGGCTTTAAGGATCATGTTGTGAGTGTCTCTGCTGTCTGGACAGGTTCTTCTGGGACTGTTTATGTTGTTTCAGGTGGGTGGACATTAGTCTCAGACTCAGATGGGCATGAGCACAGTTATATTTCTTTGAACTTCAATTGATTTTACTTATACTTTCTTACTGCAATATGGGCTGTTTTGTGGACTAGACATTATACTAGAAGAACATTTTAATATTTGATGATGACATTATCTTAAGTCCCAGACGTAATTCAAAAACGAGGACTTAGAACTGCTGCACAGAATTAAACAGCCCCATACTGTGTTGCTGATTTATCATAGCTGACCGTGACACAGTTTTGTAGTAACTTCCAATTCCTTGTCCAGCAAAAAGCTTAAACTCAATCCTATATTGGATTGGAACCACAGAATGCATGCAGAGGCATTTGGTGAAGAAACGTAAGCCTTGGTTCTAAAGCCGTCCATATAACAAAGGCAATGAGCGTGCCTAATGAGGCCGCTAGATAAGTCAGGCAGCAATCTATTGATGCACGGCATTGCAGAGGAGGATGCATCTGTGGTGATTTTTAAGGTCACGACTGCATCTTTCTGCTGTTCTGTTTATATGAATAAACAAAAACAATATATCAAGCTGTCACGTTCACTATAAAAAGCCACAACGGTTTCCTGTTGTTTCAGGAGTCCCGGCCAATGTCCCAGTTCATCTCTGAAAAAGAAAACTTACTTTGACTAGCGCACCATGCATGTTTCAAACACAATGCTCATAGGTAGAAACAACAAATCATAGTTTGGCTCAGTTATCCCCTATACAATCAAAAATAAAGGTTTAAAACCATGTGGGTTCCGAAAAGAACCAAAAGTGGGTTTTCACAGCAATGTCATAGAAAAAACAAAAACATTTTGAGTTCTCTAAAAAAAACTTTTTTCTTAGTGTGAGGAACATTTTAATAATCTGAAGAACCTTTTTTCCACTTTAAAGAACCTTGCTTGCATTGGAAAGGTATGTGGATTGTAAAGGTTCTTCATGGAACCATCAATGCCAATGAAGAACCTTCATTTTTAAGAATGTAGCATGAATAACTTTTAAATAAACTAAAGGAGTGTTTCCCAACCCTGTTCCTGGAGGCACACCAGCAATACACGTTTTGCACATTCACTTATCTGACCTATTCATTTTAGGTTTTGAATCTCTACTAAAAAGCCAATGAGTTGAATCAGCTGTGTTTAATTCGAAAACAAATTATGTTGGTGGCCTTCTGCATGGGGACAGGGTTGTGAAATCGATCTAAAGAACCCTTTTCCATTATAAAGAACCTTTTTTGTGCAATAGAAATGTTCCATGGACATTAAAGGTTCTTCATGGAACCAAAAATGCCAATACACTCCTAAATATAAAGGTTTAAAATGGGTGTTTTTGAAAGGATGCCATAGAAGTACCATTTTGGGTTCTCCAACGAACCTTTCAATGAACAGATCTGAAAATAATCATGTTTTTCTTAGCGTGAAGAACATCTTAATGGTCATCAGAGCATTTTTTCTACTTGAAATACCTTTTGTGGAATGTAAAAGTGATATGGATGTTTAAGGTTCTACATGGAAGCATCAATAGCAATAAAGAACCTTTATTTTAGGAGTGTTTAGAAGTATATAGTATGTTATGATCTAAACAAATTCCAGTTATAATACAATTATATTCTCCCACTTCCACTGGACAATAACAAATGGAATGTCGTTTTAGTCGCCAGCATCTAGGAAATGACATCCAATTTACACTTGTCACTGGATTTGATGTTAAACAAGTTCGATGTCTAACATTGAGCACCATTCCTATGATTATTTTCGAGTCTAAGAATTCCAGGTTTTGAAATGTCTGAAACATTGCAATATATGGCAAATGTCAAACCACATCCCTTCTTTGCCAGCTGAGATGAAAGGTAACAGCTTTCTCTAGGTATTATATGGAACTCCTTGGATAGTAATCCTTCTGTGATGGATAATGGAAGATAATATTTTTAGGAGCTTAAGGAGCAGATCTTGCAGCTACACTCTGGAAATAAGAACAGGAAGAGAGAACATGTAGTTTCTCCAGTGAAAAGCAACATATTATGGCATTGAATAATAGGGGGTTTGGGTTCAGTTGCTCAAAGTGTAGCCCTCCACCTCCACCTCGCTAAACATCTAACCCCCTTTGAAAAGAATGGAGTCAAGGATTAAACTGTGCTGGTAACCTTCCTGAATCTCCACGAAGCTGAGGCTGATCAGATGAGGGATTGTGGCTTGGTGCCGTGTGGAGTGGGGAATAAAGCATTAGCGGGGGACGTAATAGTAGAGCGGTTTTGTGATGCAAGGATATCATGGATAAGCTGGCACGGCAGGTCAGTTCTGCTTTGTAGAAGCGTTTAGATACACAACACAGTGAAAACACGGGCATTAGAGCAAACTGAAAATGACTAATATAAAGGAAGCAGTGTTATTTTAGGATGATTTTTTTTCATACATGAATTGTGCACACACAAGCACTCAGAGTCACTAAAATGTACAAAATCAACATAATAAAAATAAACCCTGTGTACACAAAAAAAGTAAAAAAAAAAAAATTCTATTATATTTAATTATATTTAATTGTATATAGTTTGTACAGGTGTTTTACACTTATTTATTTATTTAGACATTTTTATGTATTGCAATGTGCTGTGTTTTAACATAACGTTAACATAAATAATCGAAAATGTTCTGGTAATTTTCTGCCTGGTCATTGTCCATTTTTATGCATATAAATTTATTTATCACAGTTTACAGATGTACAATTTGAGATGTAAAAATGTTTACGAATCTGAGTCTGCTCAGACCTGGAATCTTTACTGCCATGTAATAAAACAAAATAAAAAAAGACTTTTATCAATATAATGGATCAACTGTCTGAGAAAGACAAATCAATGACAAATTTACTTGATCCGAATGGGATTAATAAGTAATTTGCAGTCTTTGTTTTTTAGTTTAATTATCATCAAAGCTCTGAACAAATTTTATATATTTAACTAAATTAAAATAAAAAATATGTCTGTCATATCGTTATCTACCTGTCTATCTATGTCTATCTGTCTGTCTGTCTGTCTGTCTGTCTGTCTGTATGTCTGCCTGTCTGTCTATCTATCTATTTGTCTGTCGTATCGTTATCTACCTGTCTGTCTGTCTGTCTGTCTGTCTGTCTGTCTGTCTGTCTGTCTGTCTATTTGTCTGTCATATCGTTATCTACCTGTCTGTCTGTCTGTCTGTCTGTTCTGTCTGTCTGTCTGTCTGTCTGTCTGTCTGTCTGTCTGTCTGTCTGTCTGTCTGTCCTATCTATCCAATGCAATCAGTGTTTATCTAGTTGTGAAAACCGTATGTGTGCTAGAGCCACACTTTTGTATGAATAACTATGAATATGAATGAGATCCTGTTGATTATTTAAATGACCGAGGCAACATATAGCAGAATGAGACCATCTGATAATGTGGCATGGTGGAAAGGAGGTTCATGTGACGGGCACAGTGGGCACACTCATTATTAGTCCTAAGCAAGTAAAGAATGTATGTGATGGGGCCTTGACATGCCCAATCTGTCAGGCATGGCTTAGCCTGCCTCTCTGACACTTGCCTAAAGTGTTTACAGAACAGATCCGTTTGCTATTCTCCTTAGAGTAAATGCCTGATTAATCCAGTGATCGGCTCCAGACTCCAGCACAACGCCATTGAATAAACACACACACACAATCTCAGGCGCATATAAACTCATCCTCAAACGCAAATAGGACCGAATCGCCAACTATTAACTTTCACTTTAGAGAAGACATATCCTCTAATGAGTTCAGTCAACAGTTTTCTATTATTGCCTGCTGATTTTCTCTCTTTTTTTTTCTGTTTTTGCAAACATCCTCTGATGGTCTATAAACCAGTATTCCGGTTTCATCTCCATGCAAGAATAAGGAGTCAAGAACTATATTTATGCACGGTATTCTGCTTTATACTAAGCCAGCAGTTTCACAGATGGATTTATCTGGATCAAAACAGGTCCATCTACGAGTACTTGAGCACACAATTTTAAATGTACAAGATTCTAGCAAACAGAGTCCAAAAAAGAGCATGCTAAGCCTACTCAAATGAAGCAGTACATTTTACACCCACAATCCACTGCAGTCGTGTTCAGGCAAGGATCTGAAAAACTGTAATAATTCATCTTCCCTTTGAGGCTGTAAAAGTAACAATCCTCAATGCATATGAATAACAACAACAATGTAGCCGACCTCTTAGTTCACACCTTTCTGAATGTGTGTGAAATTTCATTCAAAGGTGAGGGAACATGACCACTGAACAAAATGAGCTGGAATCAGAGCGTGTAGGTTCTTAGGATGACACCTGGCACCCAGAGAATGGCAGCTCAAGTCCACACTCACTCACCTCTGGAGGAAAAACAAAAGACCTCCCGCTAATGAGCAGTACAGGTGACAGGAGAGACAGAGAGTCAGAAATAGAGACAGACTGCGTATGTGTACTTTCATGAATGTGTGAATGAGAGAGCAGGCAGGAAGCACACACAGCCACCTCCCACTCGATGCTGCGGTTGAAGCCGTAATGAAGCATACAAGCTGTCATGCTCTTGTAGCCTGATAAACACACTGACTGAACAGCAGTGACAGTCCCAGCTCTGCTGTGAACCCTCTCAGCCCAGGACACAAAGTAGTACGAGGGAGTGTTTGAATGGTGCGTGAAAATGACTGTATAAAATAATAGATAATACTGAAGTACAGTAAGATCGGTTATAGCTTTAAATGACTTGGTTAAATAATTCCGCGACTCACTCGAAACACAGAAGGATGCTCCATGTCTCCGACTAGCATAATGTTGTAATCTGCAAAAAGAACCAATGAATGAAACAGTGAACAAATCTTTATTTTTTGTTTTTTTATTAATTTACCCCAAAAAATCGTAAAAAAATTATATATAAGATTTGATTAATTGCGATAAAAAAACGAACTAAAACAAGTTACATCTGTGCTTTTCTGCTCGTGAGAAGCACCAACCACTACTAAAACACAAGCACAGCACGTTAAGCCTTCAAAGACAGAAAACCATTCATTATGAAAGCCTTGAGTTAGTTACATGATAGACAAAACTAAACATAAGTTTGCTGACATTATCTTTACGTTGTACAATTATTTAATTTTTTACACTTGTATTTCTCCCATTGTACCAAATGTCTCAGATATCCGGATTTATTCCGGCAGAAGGTCCAGCTATGCTGACTCTTATGCATTCTGGCTTTCGGTGGGTTATGTTTATGTGTGTCCAGGTGCATATGTTTGTATGGCTCCAACACAATGTCTTTTTTGGCGTGAGGTACGAAACAGCTGCCATCTCACCTGCTGAGAGACTCTGGCACTCATTCGTAAACTTGTGAAACCAAGCAGAAAATAAAAAAATGCATGCCCTTGTGTGATGGTAAAACACACGACAGGGGAGCACAGACAGGATATCAGTAGTTGTTCTTTATTATACAGACATTAATAACAGTCCATATGACCAAGCACATCGGGGAGCCCAGGTTCTGATTTTCACCTGACTGACAATAGTCGCTTTCAACAAATTTATTCCATTATGCATCCTCTTTCTTTACTGAAATAAATTAGTGCTTTTAATCAGCAATAATGCGTTAAATTTACAAAACTAATGCTTTGTGTTGTAAAAATTGTTTCAGTTAAATGCTGTTTTTTTTTACTTCCTATTAATTCAAGACTTAAGAAACGTTTCCACAAATTATTGAAAACAAGAAATGTTTATTGAGCACCAAATCAACATATTAAAATTATTTGTAAAGAATTATGTGTCACTTAAGAGGGTTGAGTAATGGCTGCTGAAAATGCAGCTTTGCGTCACTTTAAAATATAATTATAAATAAAAAATAAATTTTGCACTATTACTTTTTTTTCCCATTTTGCATTTTTTATCAAATAAATGCTGCCTTGATGGACAGTATAAGCATAAAATTATCTTACTGACCCCAAACTGTTGAATGGTAGTGTACTTATAAGACTTGAATATGAAAATTACTTGTGGCATATGTTAAAATGCAATATTACTAATAATGTGACCACGATACACCAAGCATGAACACATTAACATGTGACCGTAAACAATATAATACTGTATTATATATATATATATATATATGTATATCATAATGAATGATGTGTTTTGCTGCATAGATTCCTGTAATCATTCTGGTTGGACTTATAATAATTTTAATCATTTGTAATCATTTTAAACAAATTCATCTACATGATTGTTTGAACGCTTTCATTTCAAAATTACAATGGAAATCATGTTTTGCATTACACATTCCCTTTAAATCTCTTTACTGCACATATTGTTCTTTCTTTTTGGATTTAATGCAATGTACTTAAGAATTACATGCAATTCTCTGGATGTATAATATTATTCCGTACCATATGAAAAAGTATTTAAGATTTATCACGATTGCTTTTAGAACTTTTTTATTTTATTGTGTTTTCAGTCAAAGCCTCTTAAGCTTGAGATGTCCTAAACGCTGCATGCTCGCCGCGCGATTATGGGATTTTGTAATATGGCGTCCCATGGGCTTCAAGAAAATTTAAGATATGGACGAACAGCCAGAGAGCAGAGAAAGCTTGAGTGCACGTGTCAGACAGAGAGAGGAATTTTACAACCCACTTTTGAAGATTGTAAATCGCAAAGCGGGAGAGCTGGGAAGAATCGTTCACATTCACCCTAGTACACATTTTCTCCCTCTTCCTCCATTCCAAGTGCTGACGAATGACCCTGGCATTTGCAGAGGCAGAGAGTGCCCTGCTTTTCTGCACGCCGAATAACTTTACCCAAAACTGGGTGCCGTGCCCAGGACATTTAGCTGCCAAAACACTGATTAGCTCTTTCAGCTGTTCAGATGAATGGGCAGGTGCACTATTCACATTAGGGCACCTCAAGGTTTATGGTCAGATCTCGGTGAGTGAACAAGCATGAGTCAAGGGAAATATACATGGGTTGGTCAAAATTGTCAGCAGCCATATCACCTTGCAGCCCAAGACCGGTTTCCCACTGGAGCTAAGCAGGGTTGAACCTGGTCAGTATTGGGATGGAAGACCTCCTGGGAAAACTAGTTTGCTGCTGTGTTAGTGAGGCCAGCAGGGGGTGCTCACCGTGTCGTCTGTGTGGGTCCTAACGCCCCAGTACAGTGATGGGGACACTATACTGTAAAAAGCACCGTCTTTCAGATGAGATGTTAAACCGAGGTCCTGACTCTCTGTGGTCATTAAAAATCCCAGGATGTCCTTTGAAAAAGAGTAGGGGTGTTACCCCGGCATCCTGCCCAAATACGCTCTGACCATCATGGTCTCCTAATCATTCCCATATACTGATTGGCTTCATCCCTGTCTCCTCTCCACCAGTAAGCTGGTGTGTGGTGGCTGTTCTGGTGCACTATGGCTGCCGTCGCATCATCCAGGAGGATGCTGTACACTGGTGGTGGATGAGGAGATATGCCCCTTACTATGTAAAGCGCTTTGAGTGCCTAGAAAAGCGCTATATAAATGTAACAAATTGAGAACACTTGGTAAAAAATAGTCAATATTTCTTTATTAAGATATTTACCATCTTCTAACCTACTTAGAATTCAAAGACATTCAGACAACTTTTGTATAGCCTTCAGTGGAATGTTGTACCAGAACATCAGGGAATCTGCTTCTCACTCTCCAAAATTATGGATGATCACATTATTTTGTCCAACCACTGTCCATGTGCACTGCAATGTCTGTAAGAACAGAAGCGGAGATTCAGTCGTTGCTGGTGTTCAGCCTCTCAGAGCTATGACTCAGCAATGCTTATTATTGTGTCTGCTCACCTAATGCATCATTACGGACAATTTAATGTGAAAGCTGCCTCTAAATATAATTATGAACTTATGACCTTTAGCGTTCGTGAACAGAGAGGTTGAAATTGGCCTTTAATGCAAAACAGGATTTACTGAGAAAGGATATGGAAGATATTTAATCCCTCAAGACAACATGTAGAGCATTTATATTGCATTTAACCTCTATATATACACACTGAAAAAAACGATAAAACATTTTTTGAGTTGTTGCAATCTATTTATTTGAGCTAGATTTTAAAAAACACATTTTGTTGAAAGTTTGTCAACTGAATTTGTTTATTTAAACTTACAATATCACTTATCTTAAAAAATGTGTCAATTCAGTGAATATTTTTTTTTCAGTGAAGCAATACAGAAAATTCCATACTTATT
This sequence comes from Oxygymnocypris stewartii, assembly GCA_003573665.1. NCBI lineage: Eukaryota > Metazoa > Chordata > Actinopteri > Cypriniformes > Cyprinidae > Oxygymnocypris > Oxygymnocypris stewartii. The sequence continues at coordinate 117,837 of QVTF01002892.1, read as the reverse complement.
TTTTTCTTGATTTTATTGTAAAAAGTAAGCACAAATAATATTGCTTAATATTTTTGACCCACATGTACCCACAAGGATACAACGATAATTCCTTTCAATTGCAAATCCATAATTTTCAACAAATGTTAGAAAATTGCAATAAATACAAATGTATTTCCAATAATGGACAATACATTATCTTTCAAAGTTTGTGGTCAAACTGGTTTCAAAAGAAGTATTTTATGCTCACCAATGCAATGGTAATATTATGAGATTTTAGTACAGTACAAAGTAATTATTTTTTATTAATAGAATAGCACTAATTTGAAATAGAAGTATTTAGTTACATGTTTATAAATATATTTTTATCAATTCAATATGTCCTTGCTGAATAATAGTAGGCCTGCATGTTTTTTTTATCTATGCTTATGAATGGTAGTATATGTTAGAACATTTTGCAGCAAAGAGTGTTAATACAGTAAATGTTGCACATTTTACAGTGCCAGGACTGACGCAGCACATGTATATGCTTCATAATACATATCTGCTGTGTCAGTCTTTAGCTTTCAGTTTAAGCACTTCAACTAAGGCACAGTTTCACATTTCACTTCAGATAGAGTGGGTACATGCATTTTTGGTCAATTATATTGATGCTCAAAAGCAATCCGGAACAGTTTTTTTTTCACAAAAATTCTCAGATTATGTAATTATATGTCAATTACAGTGCTATAAACAAAAAAAAGCAAGTATAACAATAAAACGAACTGGGTTTCAGAGGAGTGCTAATAACTGGACGCGTCAGCTGGTTCTAGCGTTGACGGGTTGTCTTCAAGGAGATGAAAACATTTGTTTAAAGGTGACAGGGTTAAGGTGATAGGATTATCGGGGAAGGCTGCGCTAAACAGTTTTCTTGGTCTCTGAGACAATCTGCCAATCACAAAGGGATTTTTAAGGCTCACGATACAAAGAAGTGCTCATATTCTTTATGTACTGCAGCTCACTTTGATTTTTTCATTCTATGCTTTGACTTCCACGGCTCTCCGCACCCTCGCATATAACCTCCAAGACTTCATCAGACAGTAGTTGTTGATTTGTGACTTTCTGGATGCTATAAAAGCAATACACCATGAGATACAGTGATTTACCTCTGTTAAAGGGATAGTTCACCCAAAAATTGTAATTCTGTCATCATTTACTCATCCTCAAGTAGTTCCAGACCTGTATGAATGTCTTTGTTCTGCTGAACACAAAGGAAGATCTTCTGAAGAATGTGGGAAACAGAGCAGTTCTGGGGCACCATTGACTTCTATAGTATTTTTTTCCTACTATGGAAGTCAATGGTGCCCCAAAACAGCCTGGCTACAAACGTTCTTCAAAATATTTTTGGGTGAACTATCCCTTTAATGTGTGAAGTACTGCAGCAGATGGATTATTGCTTTTACAGAATCCAAAAAAGCACAAATCAACAACATGATTATAACCCATCAATATGACTGGATGTTCAATAAACAAATAAAATGGATGTTCAATAAACAAACCCATTAAATGTCAATATGCACAAATAATCAAGTCTTTAAGTCAGATGAAATAGACTCTGGATTTCTTAAAGCAATAGTTCGCCAAAGAATTTGTAATTAAAATTGACTTACCTTCAGGCAATCTAAGATGCATATAATTGTATTTATTAGAACAGATTTTGAGCAATGTATCTTAACAGTGCATTATTTGCTCACTGATGGATCTTATGGGGTGAATGGATGCCATCACTATGAGAGGCCACAAAGATGATAAAAAAATTATAATATTCCACAAATTAGCCAATGACTCCAGTCCATCAATTAACATCATTTAAAGCGAAAAGCTGCATATTTGTAATAAACAGATTCATAGTAAAAACATTTTAATCATCATAAATACTGTTTCATCCGGCTTAAATATGAGTCCATAATGTTGATTTCTTCAGTCGAAAATCCATTTGGCCTGAATCGCGAGAGAAATGTGCACAGACCAAGCACTGTTTACAACGAAAACAGTCCTAAACAAATATGTAAATGGTTTTGATGGTGATTACTTGTGGATCATTGTGGTGTTTTCATCAGCTGTTTGGACTCTCATTCTGACGGCACCCATTCACTGAAGATGATCCATTGTGAGCAAGGGATGTAACGCTACATTTCTCCAAATCTTTTCAATAAAGCAACAAACTCATCTACATTTTGAGTACATTTTCAGCATTTTTTTTTGTATTTTTGGGTGAACTATCCGTTTAATACATATTTTTCTTGTGCTATTCCAAAGAAGAAGGAAAAAAAGGTCACCGTGTTGGTACAACACTCATAATCTTTTTATTTAAAAAACAAATGTGACCCTAAAATCCCCCCCCCCCCCCAAAAAAAATTGTATGCTTCATTTACATAGTCTTCCATATATAGTATCTGCCCATAGATGGTTTCATTTGAAAGCGTAGAGCCTCTTCTTTACAATGAATACCATAACTAACCATAAATTGGTTTTATGATACATAAAGCAGTAAAATTAAGATTAGAATTGTATACGTCCCACACACAAATGTTTGCCTAACGGTTGCGAAGATTTTTTCCTAAGGTGTATTTTTCTATTTTTCCCAATACAGTCAAGTCCCACATCACAAGAAAGCTGTTATTCTCTGTGTGGTGTGTAGTGCGTGTTGTCTGAAAGGACATAGCTTGTTGGTTGTTTGAGGGTTTTCAGTAAATCTGTGTACAGCTGTGGCCACAGGCTGCTCTTCTCTGCAGCATCTGTTCCTGTCACATACTGTAATCTTCCATGCAATGCTGACCTTACCCCATCCACACAAACACTGGCCAGAGAGGAGCTGCACGGCCAGCACATGGACAGTAGAAGCCCAGCATAGTCAGATACAGAGATCTATTTCAGCTCTTTTGCATCTCATGTTACATACAATACCGTTCAAAACCAGGGGTTAATATCATATTTTTATGAAATAAATTAATACTTTTATTCAGCAAAGATGCATTCAATTGATCTAAAGTAACAGTAAGGACCCTTATAATGTTAAATAAATGTTGTTCCTTTGAACTTTTTATTTATACAAAACTAAAATCCTTTAAAAATGTATCATGGTTTTCATAAAAAACTAGCAGTACTTCGTATGAGAATTTTCTCTCTTTTTTGGAAAATTTAATGAATGTAAAACCAAATATTCATAACAAATGAGTCTGGCATCAGTGCAAAAACAGCTGGACATTAAAACATTAGATATCACTGGAGTTGAAAACAAATCATCTAAATTATATTATAAGATGGACACTTCTACAACTGTAAACACTGTATAACAATAAATGAATCCTCTTTTTTGTGACCTACGGAAAACTAACAGCACTCAAGTTCAGAATGACATGAAAGTGAGTAATTACATAACATAATTTTCAAAGATTAAAGAATACTTATATTGCTCTAGAGGTTCTTTGCAGATGCATAGAAATCAACCATTACAAAGTCCTTGAAAAAATACCAGACTACAGTCTTTCAAGGTGCATCACCAAATGATCCCTGAAAATCACAATGTTTGGTCTAGATTTTGAATACAGTAGTGCGTGATTTATTTCCATGAATTAATATAAAAATATAGATGCACACTAGGGATGGTAAATATACCTAGCACAAAGTCAGCATGAGGCTTTGTATGCAACCTTCAATCCCATCCTCCCTCCAGAAGCTTCAAAGTAATCAATCCACATAAAAAAAAATATAATAACGAGGAGAACATTTTATGTGTTATGAACCTCCTGTATCTTTTCAGCGGAGACTCGTGCGGAAAACTGACAAGCAGAACGTGAACTGTCTGTTGCTCATGTCAGAAGAAAGCTATCAGTAATGACTTCTGACATTCCTGCCACAGCAGCCTTTTTTTGTCTACAGCTAGCAGTCTGGGATATATGGAAAAATCTGAATTCATTGATGTTGTTTTGCTTTCTTTTTTCGTTATATTTTGCATTCTGTATAGTGTAAATAGTCATATCCATACAGTATCTTATGACAATAATATTTATGATATTCTTCTGTGGAACACAAAAGATGATATTTTGACAAATTACTCTTTTATAAATACTGTAAAGTGTTATATTACGTCCATAGTACAGCCATATACAGGTCTACATTACATCCCTAAAAGAAAAAATAAATACAGGTCAATTATCCCTTTAAAGCAGCTAATCAACTACATGATTGCATTCATACGACGCTCATGTGGATGATGCAGGTTGAAGTCCAGGCGGTGTCCAGATTGCCATGTTAAAATTAGCTTAAAAAAGCCTGGTGATAACTTTTGGTAAAAAACTTCAAAATAATTAAACTACAGTCGAGCTACTCTTCAAAAAGCTATTTAACTAATTCACATCACAGCTAATTACACTGAAACAAATTAATAGCTATTTTTTTATACAATCCCATAAGTAATTAAAACATAATGCATCTATTACATATTGCAGAATGTTGTAGCTTTAATGATGGTACAATTTAGAATTTCATTACAGATATTTAACACGAAAAAAAAGTTTTTTGATTTTGGTTTTCTCATTTAGAGCCACAGCATTACATTTAAAACTACATGAAAAACAAAAAGCTATTTAACTCAATCATATCACAGATAATTACACTTAAATGAACAGTTATTTTTTTATTATTCAAACAAATATTTTTTTTCCACAAAATTAAACTTAAAGCTACACAAAAGACTAAGCGCTTTAAAAAAATAATAATAATACTCTTTTTTTTATAAATATATATATTTTTAAAGGAACGGACAATAATTGATATAACTATACAAAAATATATATCTTAAAGAAAAAAGTGTAACCACATTTTCACTATAAAATCAAAGACCTAAAATGCAGTGCATGCTTAAATTGGCAAATCGTTTGCTTTTGATTGATTCTTGTACATGATCCACTGTATCTTTAAAGGAAAAATAAATACTGTGCATGTGAACGGTAGCTAACCCAGCTTTCCACGGGCATCAAGACGGGTGGTGGAAGCTCCGCCAAGACCAGGCTTTTTAAGCTGCTATTGGGCATGTGAAAATCGAAATGGCAGGGCTAGTTGGCACTCTAGGGATGCACCAAGGCTGTGTATTGGGCATGTGAGCAAGAGGAGAAGCTACAATGCAGACACACTCTGTTTGTTTTTAGGATTAATGTCCTGTCTCGGCAGGACTCGTGTTTGCACAGCCACTGAATGAGTGAGGTAGTGATAGAAAGAGAGGGGGCAGGCGGTACAAAGGAAGCTACAGTCCATGTGCCTTCCATGAAATACTCTCTCGCAAGCGTTCAGTTGAGAGGAAATCCTCTAGAGTATTCCAGATGTCTGAGGCAGAGGTCTGACACAGGCAAGGATGAGGACAAACTCGAGCTGCATGGTAATGATGCTGATATGAGTATCACACACTGTCTGGAATGGGAATAGAGAAAACAGAGCTGACTGAGGAGGATGTGTGGATGGACATGCATATGTGAATATGGGGTTGGCAGGCTGGTTTGCAGGCCTCTGAAGCTCAAATAATGGGGTCATGAGCTCGCCGGCTATTGAGGTTGCGGGCCTTGCTATCTGGACTCTCATTTTAGCACACGTATCAGGACAGAAATTATACAATCGGTCTCAGTTACATCGGTTTGTTCAGCGCTGGTATAAAGATCTGATGACCTTGATAAATGGGAAAATCTTCCCCAAGAATGATTTCCTTTCTAAGTGGAGCTGGGTTAACAGTGTTCCTGATGAAAAGACCAGTTAGGACTGGTTTGGTGCTAGACTAGTGTGGTATTTCTGTTTAAAGTGGTAGTCAGATTAAAAACTTGTTATGCAAGTTTAAGGTTTAAGGTGTCCTGCTGGAAAGAGCAGTGTAGAATTATATATGTATGTATATATATATATATAGGGATATCTGGGTGCTGAGAAATAGTGCGCATTTTTATGACAAGCTGTCATAAAAATACATTTACCACTATATTATAAGTCATATTCAATGTCATAGTGTATAATGAAATTAAGTCATTCAGAAGAAAAATAACGCACACATTTTTATGACTATGTTTATGATATTTTATGGTTCTTTTAGTGATGTTTAACAGGCCCAATCCTCTTGCAATTTCATTATATTCAAAAAGCAGTCAGAAAAATTTGACTATGTCTGCCACATAAGAAAGCAAAAGTCATACAGGTTTGAAACCAAATTAGGGAGTAAATAATCACATATTTGTTTTAAGTTTGGGTAATTGGTGCATAAGCCAAACCAGCATAAACCAGCTTGTACCATCATGCAAACTCATTTTCAGCAAACTATGTTTTAATACACACCATGAAGAATTCGAAAAGTGAGCAGAGACACATATCTTCCTCATGGAAATGTTGCATTTGGTTTCTCGCCTTCCAATTCCATCTTCAAAACAATGCTGCAGATATTCATAAAATTAAACCTGAAGGTCCTTGCCGCACACTCTCAACTCCCATCTGCATCTGCCAGAGACAATATATGAGAACTACAAGCCATGAAATGAAATAATAAAGGCATGTGGCCTTCAAGACAGGCTTGTTATGAGCACATTTCACAAATTTGTACCAGTACACAATATTTGTGTCAAACTCAGTCCTATATGCTTGCTAACCAATTTTTGATCACATCAAGAGCAAAATGCATTATGTGTGACAGTGCCTTGCTTTTACATTTGCTTTGCCACATCTTAATGTGTGTTTCTGAACTACAACATACAGTCCTCAAATAAGGCACAGAAACCAAGTTTGTTTCTTCCACCATATTGTGTCGGCTGTCTATAACAAGTTAAAGGCACGCAAGCTATCACATTAACAAGTTTGTGTGCTCTGCGCATCTTTAAAAAGGTTAGGCATTAATAATAAATAAGTTGGACTTCAGGCTTTATCGGCACACGTCGTCCTTGACTAACGCTTTTGATTGTAATTATTCACCTGCCCTTCACTGAAACTTCAGAAAAATCCCCCATGATATAATAGATGCAGTGCTAAAGGGTACTGCTTGCAAATGGATCAAAAGAGCGGAGTACCAACCATTTTAACCTGGGGGACATGTCACCCCCTCCAATTTTGGGATAATCATTTTATTGAAACAAAGCTTGTTACCTAAAAGTTGCATATCAAATCAAAGCTTTTGTTTGTCTTTAATTTTCCTTTTTTCTATTATTATTGTTTAGAGTTTTAGTAACTTTGTTATAAAAAAAAACTTATCTATATAGTTGTATACATTTTATTTCAGTTAGTTTTAGTTATCGTAGTACTTCAAATAGCAGCTAGCCGAAATGAAATGAATGTTAACTGAAATTAAAAAAGTATGGTTTTAGATTTCATTTTAGTTAATTATTTATAATTTATATAACTATATACACAGTATATAAATTAAGGCATGGTATATATATATATATATATATATATATACATACATACACACACACACACACACACATTACATAATCAATTATAATACGTTGCCAATTAATTAATAATCAATCTAAGGGGAATGCAAGAATAATTAATATGATTAAAATGTTTAATTTTAATATTCAATATGCAAATATTTAGTTAATATAATTTATAGTATTGTAGATTCTAATAAATTAACAATTAATTACCAATCTAACTTATTACAAAATTCCCAATAATTTACTAAATAAATGAAAAATGTAAGTATAGTTAGTCCAACATTTAAATATGTATTTTACAAATTTTTAATTGCATACATACTTTGTGCAAATTATACATGAAATCTTAAGTAAATATAGTAATATGTACACTGTGATTTATAGCACGCACTAACAGTGCTTGAGAGACAGAGACTTACATGAGAAAGACTGAAGACTGAAACAATTAAACACATAAAAAAAGTTCAAAGTAGTTTACAACTGGACTGCACTGCATCTAGCTCTCTTTAAATACTGGTACGTGGAACATGAATAGCATCAACAAATTACTTGGGACTACTGAGAGATTTATATTTATCAGATGGGTTGATAAGGGTTAACAACCCTTGTTGATTAATTGATAATTTTCCTCCTATTCCAGATCGGTGCAGCCTCCCTGAATGAAAACCCTGACCGTGCGAGAGCATAAGAATGCTGCACAAGGAATGTATCATGGTGAGTTCACGTAATACTCCGTTAGAGCTCAATGTCAGCTTCCATTCGTCTTACCTCTCTCCCTCCTCATATCGGCTCCTCTGGGACAGAGCTCATGCTTGATTGATACTTCTTTAAAGAAGATGTCTCAAAGGCCAGTCTGAGGGGTTTCAACAAAACCAAATGGACTTGATGTTGGTATTACGTTCACAGCGTTTAATGGATTACAGTACATCATAACACAATGTACAAAAATCCCACTAGTGGCAAGCCAGTATCCAATTTATTTTTAGTGCAACTATTGAACGTATCTGAAATAACTTCAGAAATGTCAAACATGTTCTGCGAATTGGTCTACGTGTCTGTTTTTAAGAAAGAGAAGGATATTATTATGTGATTGCAGTCATTTTTGGGAGCTTTTCTTAGTATGTCTGATTAAATTTAAGATCTCTTAGGATGTGTGACATGACTTTGCCCTCACTTTTCAACTCGCTCTGTCTCCTCTTGCTCACTCTCTTTCTCACACTTATTCTGTTCCTCGCTGTTTTCGGATAAAGCAGAGGCTGGTGCTGCTCGTGAAATGCTCTACTTCCCCCTGACACTTTTAGAAATGGCAGTGAGAATTCATAAATATTCATGTTCCACCACAGCTTCATTGTGCTGCACATCTACAGGGCTGATAGAGAGAGAGCTTTTCTATTAGCCGCCTCAGATAATATTGGGTTCTAAAGAGAGGCATTTCGGAGACTGGCTACATGGGCACCTTCTATCAGAGTCAGAGAGGAGAAAGACAGTGAGTTTATCAAGAATGAAAGAGAAAAACCTCAAGAGAGGACGTGATTCACCAGGACGATCGGAACATAGAGGAACGCTCACTTCTGCAGTTATAATCAGAGATGCTCGTGCAGTGCACTGTGTCAGCAAAACTCTAAAATGAGTTAATAATTAAAGGGATAGTTCACATAATAATGAAAATTCTGTAATTTACTCACTTCTATCCTCATTTTGTTCCAAACCTCTATTACTTTCTTCTAAAGTGCACAAAATACAATATTTTTAAGAAAGTTTGGGTCCAAACAACATACAATAAATAAATAACGTCTTCAGAGATATTATTTTATGTTCTGCAAAAGAAAACAAGTCAAAATTTTGCTGGTCTTCCAACATGGTCATAGCTGGTTTGCAGGCTTGTTTTAGAGAGCTTTTGACCCCTTCTTTAGCGGTTCAGGCTGGGAGACCAGCTGACCAACCAGACAAAACCAGTTCAGTCAAGCAGGGAGACCAGCTAAACCAGCAACTTCAACCTTAAAGGGGTCATATGATGATGCAAAAAATAACATTATTTTGTGTATTTGGTGAAATGCAATGTGTTTACATACTCAGAACACCTTACCAACTGCATAGCAATGCACTGGCAATCAATCACAACACCTCAGCAGTTAGCACCGTTATATGACTGTCCTGGCAACCGACCACAATACTCCAGCACCATGGCAGTGATTTTGAAAATGTAAAATCTAGTTATGTTTATTATCGATTGAAAAGTCTCAACAAGCTGCATGGTTTGCGCTGGATTTAATTCAATTCAATCAAAATCAAATCTCTAAATCGTGCCCTAAACATGAGCAATAGAAATAGTTATGCCTGCATTATGAAAAACCACCACCTACTACTATTGTCACAGTGCACACACGATGGAGGATGGAGGAACACGCAGACGAGGATGTAGCCCAAGTCAAAATAATGGTCTTTAATGAATCCAAACAGGACAGGGCAGGGCAGGGCAGGGCAGGGCAGGGAAGGGCAGGGCAGGGCAGGGCAGGGCAGGGCAGGGCAGGGTAGGGCAGGGCAGGGCAGGGCAGGACAAGGCAAGGCTGACACAGACAGGAACACCGGGGGGTAACTAGTAGACTAGACCAAATCAAGCAGAACAGACATGACTATAAATAGACATAGACAGGTTAATCATAGATAATGAGACCAACACAGCTGGACAAGAACTGACTCATAATCACAAGAAACGAGGATAGGAAACAAACCAAACAAGGACACAAGAGGCGGGAACACATGACACACACGACAGAGGACTGACAACTACACACACAAACACACACACACAAATAAATAAATAAACAAAAAAAATTACTTATTACATTCTAAATTTCTTTCCAAGTTTACATTAACAAAACAACAGGACATTGGAAAAATCTGAAGTCATCTTTCTAAATCCGCCTCACCCGTGTTCAGTGATTCAGAATGTTTATCTAAATTGGCGATATCTTGTTCAGGGAGCAAATTTCCTCTTATTTACTGAACCACATCTATTATGAAAGATCAGATTGTTTTCAACCACCAGGACATGAATAAAATACATTGTTCCCTCATTAATGTTTCATGAATCACAAAATACTAGTGTGTATGAATGTGATGGAATAAAATGACAAATGTGCAGAAGGAAGCACAGTTTGGAAGGTAAGAGAAGGACATTACTTCATAATGCTAAATACTGCGGTCTGACTCAGTGTTCGGTAAAATCAGAAACAAAACACCACAATATATGAAAGCATGACTCCAAAAATAACAAATAACTTGAAAATAATCAATGAGATGGGTATATGAACTTGAATGAACTGGGTTTTGCTGAATAGTAAATGCATTTTAAATTCCAATTCAATTTTGAAACTGAATTTATTTTTATTTAAGTTAGTAAAAATGGATTCAGAATTGCAGTTTGAATGTAAGTAATGTAGAGAAATCAGAATTAAAGTGAATAGATTAACGCATTTTTAAATAGAAAAACAAAGAACCATAGAACAATAGTTAGAGAAACAAAAATGAGAGAATGATTCAAAGAGTTTTCAAATTCAACTCATGAACTAAAAGAGAATAAAAGAACAATGGATAGAATGATGGAAGGATAGAATTACAGAGCGATATATATAATGATCAATAGAAAGATATAACGATAGATAGATATAACGATTGATAGACAGACAGACGAACGGACGGATGGATGGATATAACAATAGATAGATATAACAATAGATAGATAGAAAGATATAATGATATAACGATATATATAACGATAGATATAATGATATAACGATAGATAGATATAATGATATAAAGATAGATAGATAGATAGATATAACGATAGATATAACGATAGATAGATAGATTCTCATGAACTAATATAAACTATATTAACTGTGTAAATATAAACTATAACACATATGATGAGATGAATGTGGTGCAGGTCTGTGTCAGCTGTAGTTGTGAGTCTTTGCTCTGCTGAAAGAGGAATCTCATTCATCCCTGTCTGCAGGTCTGGTTCAGTACTGATTTTCTATCGATCTTCTGCCTCTCTCAGAGCTCACAAGACACTACGATAAGTCTCGCTGGACCCCCCAACCATCCGTCTGTTTTTAGGGCCCTGCTTTTCGCCCAGGGGACTGAATGAGTGTTAAATAATTCCTGAGTGGTCATTGATATGGATCTGTCAATTGTAGATCTCTCCTCTCCCCTTCATTTGGGACATTGATTTAATCCAGGGGAAAACCTGTCTCGCTAAATCATTTGTATTGCTCCTCTGTCTTTGGGACATTCTCATTTTATTTTCATCAGATTAGAGACCTGCCAAAGCTCAAAGGCCATAACTGTAGGTTACTTTGTGTTAAAATGTTGCCAGAGATTTCAACGTCATAAGCATCTCTGTTGTGCAAAAAGCGTATCAAAATTTGAATCTAGGAAGGGCTGGGATTGGAATAATACAAATATGTAGCATGTTACTTGTTGAAATGCTATGCTTTTGTAGTATTTGCAGATAAACAAATATTCAACAGGATTGTACAAAACTGGATGTCACACAAAGGTACGTCTGCCATGAGTCTACAACCATCTGCATAATAAGATCCTGCTGACTTCACAGCATTATTCCAGAATAACATTTGTTTAAAGAAATAGTTTTCATTCCAAAATGGCAATTCTGTCATTATTTACTCCCCCTCGCCCTTGTTCGTTCCAAACTGCTGTTTTTTTCTTCTTTGTTTTCACAAATAGAAAAAAACTTTAAGTATTCTTATCTTACACAGTTCTTGACATATAACAACTTAAATATTTCACCCCAAAATAAAAATTATCTGAAAATGGATGAGTTTCATCAGAACAGATCTGGAGAAATGTAGCATTATATCACTTGCTCACCCGTGGATCCTCAGCAGTGAATGGGTGCCGTCAGAATGAGAGTCCAAACAGCTGATAAAAACATTACAATGATCCACAAATGATCTACATTCCTCCTTCCCACAGTGAAATGATAAGGTGTGTTTATAAGACACAAATCCATAATTAGCTTTAACTTTCGCTGTTGCTTCTGGGCAAAATATAAGTCCATAATAGCACTTCCATGCCCTGTTGTCCCCTCACATCAAAATCCACCAACATATTGGTTTAGAACAGTTTTGAACTGTTTTAGCCTTTAAACGGTGCTTGATCTTGGCATATTTCTCTCGTGATTAAGATGAGAAAACTTTTTTACCGTATGAAACATTTATTTTTACAAGACATTGATTAAAGAATTGGAGTCTTGTGGATTATTGTGATGTTTTTATCAGCTGTTTGTACTCTCATTCTGACGGCACCCATTCTCTGCAGAGGATCCATGGGTGAGCAAGTGATGTTTTGCCCTTTAAGCCACAAAAGGGCAAAAGAACAATATACAATTATCTCATAAAGAGCCCAATCAAAACCTCTGATTGTTGTTAAATTGAATAAATTAATTTGATCTCAGTTAAGGAGGTATTATAGAGATAAAGTGAGCAATATTTATGTGATCTAAACATGACAGCTAGATAAAGATTCCTTATGCAGTCTTAATTATTTTAAATATAATAACATCTTCAAAACTATTATTAATTTCTTTATTTGTAAAATTACTAGGTGCACATATAATACTTCGATTTCAATGCTTTTCTAGGACTTTGGTTCAGTTTACAATTTCCATGCCACTGTTCACCTCACGAATAGAAGTGAAGGTAATATAACACATTTAAACGATAAATGATTACACGCAATTAAATCAAAAACAGCTCACATTGAATCCATTAGGCCTTCATGTGGTGCGGATAATGATACCTCAGTCTGGCTAACTCATTACTAAACATTTGAAGGCAATAACACAGATCCAGAAAAACTACATTACAGGCTGGCTGTATTTACCAAACACAGCAGACATAAAGGCAGTTTAAGTACAATATACCAAGATTATTTGTTGTGAAAACACATACAGTATATATTTTGAAAATTCATATATTCAATATAAACGTAGCATATTTTTCTTAAATATATACGAGTATGGGTGTGCATTTATATACATAATAAATATACACAGTACACAAATGAACAAACTTTTATTTTGGATGCGATTAGTCATTTGACAGCACTAAATATAATATAATGCTGCCTTTATGGGGAAATATTATTATTATTATTGTTGTTGCTAAATTAAATATTGCTTAATTCTTTATATGAATTAAAAAATTAAGATATTTTGAAAATATTTATAATATAATAGTACGGAAGTAGACTCACACTGAGGATTACGATTTCAACAGGTACATTTATTAGAACAGCTGAGTAAATTGAAAAATTATGCAGGAGAATATTAAGTTCAGATATGCAGTTCGATGGATAGATGATGTTTGTAATGAAATTTATCTTGGCTTTACAGCAGTGGTCTCAAACTGAATTCCTGGAGGGCCGCAGCTCTGCAGAGTTTAGCTCCAACAAGCCCCAACTCACACCTGCTTGGAAGTTTCTAGTGATCCTGAAGACCTTGATTATCTGGATCAGGTGTGTTTGATTAGGGTTAGAGTAAATCTGTGCAGAGCTGTGGCCCTCCGGGAACTGAGTTTGAGACCAATGCTTTACAGGAACTTGTGGATCTGATAGATGACGCACACACCTCACACTGATGAGTAATGGAGATGCACACTTAGAATCGCTGGAAGAAACAGATGTTGGAGTAGAGTAACTTGAGAGGACACAGGAGGCAAGTACAAGATGGAGGGAGATAAACAGGTAAGTCGCTGGGGTAGCATAACATGTCCATATCGCATGAACGAGACCAGACACTGGAGTGCTGTGAGGTGTGTGCTTAAGTAGCAGTCTTGATGAGGGTGCTCATGAGGTGCAGGTGTGTTCAATCAGGAATCAGGTGAGGGTGTGCACAGTGATTTGGAAGTGAGTGAGACTGACCGATCTGTGACTACAATACAATACGGTACAGTACAGATCAATACAATACAATTCAATACAATAGTTAATTCTGTATTTGTGATCCGAGGGGAAAAATAATAGCAAACTGTTTTGAAAGAAATACAACGTGATGGTGAGTAGATAATAAATAACCTTAACCTAAACTTTGCCTATTTTCTTGTCTTATTTATCTTCTTTAAGGTTTTGTATAGCTGACTACACATGACATATGCTGCCTCACTCTACAAAAAGGCCCTCAATGGACCCAGAAAACACATCTGATGGAGCGAAACACCTCAATCTCAGAGGAGCTCAGGGCAATGGACTGTAGGAAAATGATCATGATACATGTTCCTGGAGAGCATTGCCTGAGATGCAGCACATTAGATAAACGGTAATAGAGATAGTATGGAGACATCACGATATTGATGACTGACATTTACAGAAGCTCATGGGGCTTTAGACATCAAATTAGTGGGGAAAAAGATAAATTGATCTAAATGTTACATTATCCAGGCCCTTTTCATTTTAGGATTCAATTGGTTACCTTAGGAAAACCACGTTTTATTGGATGTGTTGTGAATTATAATTGTATTGTATTTGTTTGGTTTAATTTTGTGGTTATTCACTCACCCACAACCTACATTCAAACCTATACACTGCATCTACGCAGTTCTTTTCAACTTGTACAATGGTTTAAACATAAAACTATCATATTGAAATTGCTTCAAAATGTCTTCTTTTGTGTTACACAGAAGAAAACAAAAATTTTAAGATGAACAATTCCTATAAACTGCACTGAATTATCTGGAAGGTAGACATTGTTTGGTTCAATCGATGGATGTTATTTTGAAAATCACGCAATTGACACTGTTATCAAACTAGCCTAGAGATAAACAAATTAATTGTTACATTTGCACACCTTTCCTCTGAAATAATGCTGCTTGGCTCCATCCACCCTTCTGTTGCAATTGTGCACAGTTTTCCTTTTTGAGATGCACCGCAGACCTGCTGTTCTGAGAAATATGCCAACGTAAAAATGATCAAGCGCAGCTAAGAGCTCCCTTCTACCTTTTCAGTATTCAGTGCATCCATTATCACTGACCTTGACCTTTCAGTGCTGTGTTCTCACTGCCAGAATTCACTCTAGGTGCATGTTAACCGCATGGTAATCGAGAGCAATAAAGACTTGGGGGTCACGCTGGGTTTGCATGGGGTTCTTCAAACTCCACAAGTTTAATACATCACTCTCTACTGGTTTGCCTCCACGTGTTTAATCGTTTCTGCACAGCACAAACTCCTAAAGCTGCTGCTATGGAATATATTATAAAAGCCGTCACAGAAGGACTGTGATAAATGATTGTGCTGCACTAATAAACTGAGTCTGTCTTTTATAGAACGTCTCCACCTGCTCCGACGCTCCACACCTCCTCTCTTTTTCACCTACAGGATTACGCAACAGACCTAAACCGGTGACATCCCCATCCATTCATTTTATGGTATGTGTTTTTTTAAATAGTTTTTCATTCCGAGTTCACTGTACTCTTTGGCTTGTGGCCTGAAGGTACCAAAAAATATACAGGTGTTGTACGCCTGATTATAATAGTGAAACTAGTTTAATAACAAACAGATTAAATGTTTCTGTTTGCCTAGTAAGTTTGTTAGGCTGTCTAAATGACACAAATGCTGTACAAGAAAAACTGCATACAATTACAAAATAGCGTGAAATTATATATTGTTGTAGAGTTTCCATAGAATGTGGAAATGAGAATGAGAATAAAAGTGAGGTTGAATGAGGTACAAAAAAAAAGATAAGGTAAAAGACATTTTAGCCTCATAACATAAGATCATTTAAGCTTTTATAAGCATCTGTTTGTTACTGCTGTTCTGAACATTGCTGTCCTATATCTACAAAGAACGACAAATATTTTATTATAAAATACAATTTCTTTCTGTCGGGCATATATCAAATAATTCCTAAAAAAGGTAGCAGGACACTTTATGGTAATAAGCACATTATTACACAAGTCTGCAGCTTTGCAAATTGAGATATGTATCTCTCTCTCCCCTCTTTTTTGTTTAGATAAGTTGGAGAACAGTCCATTTGCTATAAAAAAACACTGAACAACAAAATATTAATGTGCTTTTAAGAAAAAAGTGATGTTTTAATGAGGAGGCTCGGCATAATTGCACATCACATCCCTCTAAACTGAGATGCTTATAAAACACCGTATAATGCAAATAACAGGTTAAAAGCATCTGCGATGACGGCCATAATGCTTACAGATGCAGGCATATCCTGAACATGAAAAGAAACAATCAGATATTCAACAGACATCCGAATACGTGTACTCTGGGAATATGAATAAATATGTCATTTTTGAAAGACATGTCCTTGAAATGACTGCATCCTTTTGACAAAAAAAATGTTTGTCAGCAAATTGATTGTATTGTAAGTCAATTGTTTTGTCGGCGGGAATGAACTTCTCTTCAAATACGCACCTCGAATGACAGACGCACAAACCTGCTTTGAAATTATGCAAGTGCCATTAAGATTAAGTCGCTATTGAAAATCCTTTTAATTTAGCCCTACTTGACAGTCAGGAGGTGACAAGAAATCTGCAAGTTCTGTCAAGCCCCCATCTGTAATGAAATTTTTAATTCGCAAAGCTACTTCCCTTCATGCACTGTTAAGTGCTTTATCTATGAGCCGAATCTCTGCAAGAATCACTGATGTCGCTGAAAACCGACATTTCCTGAATCACAAAGAGCACAGAATATCAAGTTAATATCCCCGGAGAGTTAAAAAGAATACAAAAGAAGCGAATTGACAAAAAAATAAATAATTCGAGCTCATTAGAGGGAACATTAGGTTATGAGGTGTATTTCTACTACTCTATAACTGAAACGATCAGTGTGTCTGCGTGAAATTGTCTGTGTGAGCTTCTTGGGGTTTTTGCATTTTGATGAGCTCATTTTCATCAATCAGTAATTAATTTATCAAACAATCTATTATGTTCTATTAGTGAATGCCTTGGGAAATAAGTCATTAATTTGGAGTTGATTTAGATTCGAGTTCAATGTGCACATAAAACGGCAGTATTCTTGTCCTGCTTCCATTGAAGCAAACGTAAATTCAAACTGGAAGACTTATTCTGCTGGCGTTTCCCATGTCACACCAGGAAATAATGTGTATTCGCAGTGCATGATGTTCCACAGCCTAGAATTCCCATTAAAGCTTCATCTTCATTTTACATGTTATGTCTCAGGTGTCCGTGAAGGTATCAATCAGAAGCTTGTGCAGTCACGATGAAGTGTTATGGGTGGTAATTGGTGTACTGACCCTGGGATTCACAGCAGGAGGTCACTCACAGCATATGCTCTGTCCGCCTCTGTGTTTCCTGTAACACAGTACTGATTTAATGTGAAGTGTTTTTTATGTTACAATACTTCTATATACCAGCATTTAAGATAAGATGGTAACATTACAAATTAGAGGAGTAGTTCACCCAAAAATTAAAACCTGCTAAAAATGTACTCATCTTGGGTTATGATAAAGAAGTCCTATCATTTTTCATTAAAACATATTTGGAGAAATGTAGCATTCCTTTAATTGCTCACCAATGGATCCTCTTCAGTGAATGGGTGCCGTCAGAATTAGATATTCAGTTTATAAGATAAGATACAATTATCCACATGACTCCAGTCCATCAATTAACATCTTGTGAAGCAAAAAAGCTGTGTATGAATCTACCATTAAGGCATTTTTACTTAAAACCATTGCTTCTGGCCAAAATATGAGTCCATAAAAATGCCTCATCCGAAAAGAAAAGAAAAGAAAAAGCCACAAAATACCCACAGTAAACTAGAAAATACAAATTATTAAATAACATTAAATAAAAATAAAATGCCTTCAAATCTTTTCATCTTGACAATAAGATGCAACCGTTTTGTCATTACAATTCTTCAATTCTACATATGTCTGCAGGGTTTAGAGATTTTTGCATAGAAAACAGAGGGAATTTGCATAAAAGAAATAGTGCTTCAGTTTAATGACAGTTTCCAAAAATAAAAAATATAAAAATAAATGCTGGAAAGCCTGTAGTATTGAAGACATTATGAAGCGCATGACAACAAAGCTTGTTTCAACACAAATGTGAGATTCCATTCTTTACTGGCATATAGCTACAAAAACATATTTTTTGTATAATGCACACGTTCAATGCAATCCACTTTCTATTTGATTTCTACAGGAAACCGTTTTCTTCACAGAAAATGTATCTTGATTCAAAATAACCAAGTGTACTATGTAAACAAAGATATGCATTTTGAAAAACTAAATTATCTCTCATACATCTTTGGATTTGATTTCCAATTAAACTCCCCGTCGCGATACACAGGAGTATGGCGGGTGTGCAGCAATTTATAATGTGTGGAACTAATATCAGAGAAAAAAAAGGATGAAATGAATTGCAGTAAAAGGACGAATACTTTCCTGATGATGAGGAACAAATCTTGTAAATGAGATGTGCCAGTTCAAGAAGGGGAAAAAGGAAAACATCACATTAATCTGCTAAGATTGAAAATTCAACAAAGATAACACAAGGCCCCAACTCCCCCCCCCACAGAACCACAGTCGCATGTATGTTTACTAGTTTTCATTTATATTCCATGGCCGTTATTCTGCTGCTAATTGCAGACATCAAACATGCTTACTAACAGCAGCGAATGAGACTCAATGAAAGAGTTTTTAATTATTCATATTTTAGAGTGGAGGATGGTTTTACTCTTGATCTTTAACATGTAATGCAGTCCAAACCAATTCATCTATTTAACCAAGACAGAAAAAAATGTGTCACAAGGAAACAGATGAAACAAAAAAAAATTATGTTTTAAAATCTAGTAAATTAAGCCTCATGCAAGAGCAGGGTTTCCTTAATATCAATCGGGGAGTTTTTACCTCAGTATCTGGAGGAAGCTAGCTGTTAGCATTAGCATTCACTCAATGTCAGTTTCTGAGGCAGGATCCCCTTAAAGTACACAACTATATATGTCAATTTAATATAACCACAATATGTACTGTATGTACAAGAATAATCACAACATTAATAAAAAAATAGACAGGAATTATATTACATAAAACAGCATGACAGAAGTTTTGTCTCAGGTGCCTTAAAGAAAACAAAAATCACTAGCCAAATCCAGGTGGGTTTATTATGAGCTGCAACAGATACAATTCTATAGACAAGCTATAAAAGCATTACACAAGTACAGCTCCAATAACTCAATTGATTCAACAAACATTGATTCTCTACTATGATTGGCTATAACACAAATCAATGCTCTGTTTTATCATTCTCCACAAGAGACGAAAAATCTCATTACACACTCACAATACACAACATAAATATGACATTGTATTGAGATTGTGTGAGGTAACTAATAACAGGGCTGTCTCATACCACACAGAGCTCATTAAAAGATATTTTATCTTTACAATACTTCTGAGTTCAACAGCAGTTAAGCTCCATCGACCAAATTTGTGGCACAATGTCCATCAGTACAGAATAATTTCAGTTTTAAAAAGGGCAAGGGAATACGCACACGCAGACTTTTACAAAAGTACAGCCACAATACTTAAACATATTAGCATGATGCTATTAGTGTATAGACTGAGACTAGTTTCCCACTTTAACGCTATCAAAAAAATACAAATACAGCACAAAGCTGTCACAGGGGTGGTCTCCTAAGGTACAATAGCTAAAAGGTACATCTTTGTACCTTATTTACCTCTAAATGGAACTCAAAGGTACATATTAGTGCTTTAAAAGTACATATTAGTGTCTAAAGTGTTCTCATCAGTATCTTTTGAAAGGGTTCTGCCCCGTGACAGTTTTGTACCCTTTTTTCTGAGTATAGACTAAGCGCCAAGGTGGGGGGATCAATATTTCAAAGTATTGCAATATATTTAATCACAACTGTATCCATATACTGGTGCCAAGAACCAATATTTTTAGTACATTTTTTAACATGAATAATTTTGTGATATGTCTGATTCACTCAAAAAATATGAGGAAATATGTGAGCTGATGAAAAGTACCGAAACAATTAGGTCAACCAATATTTTTTCTATTAGTTATTTTTTATTTGTCTCATCCCTTTCATGTCACTGCAGCACAAATTATTGCCCTTTGCCTACAAGTTGAACGTTGACCAAAATCCTACATCAGATTGAGTTAGGAATGTAATTGCACAAGTAATTGGAGTCTAGAGAACAAACCTGTACAACATTTCAATATATATATAATAATACAATGTTAAATAAAGTATTCATATTATGACCCAAATATCAGCATGATAGCTTACCAACAATTCTGAGGAAGAAAAAATTTGCAGTTGTGTGAAGAAAAGCCAGAATTGTGAAAAGTACAAGAAAAATTACCTTTATTTACCTGAAGGATCATGTAATACTGAAGATGGAGTAATGATGCTGAAAATTCAGCTTTGCATTACAGGAATAAATCAAATTAAAATAGAAAACAGTTATTTACAATTGTAATCATATTTATTTTTTTACTGTATGTCCGATCAATTCAATATAGCCTTGACAAACATTTCAAACTTCTTTCAAAACATAAAAAATTAGACTCCATACTTTATATATTGAAATGTTTTACAAATATATATGTATATGTCTGTAAAACATTTTAATATATATAATAATACAAGGCTAAGTAAAATATGTATATTATGACCCACACATCAGGTCATCACACAAAAAAAGTTAGAATTGTGAGACATAAACTAAGAATTCTGATCATAAAAGTTTTAATTGTGAGATAGCTTTGGATTGTGAGGGAAAAAAGTCAAAAATTGTGAGTTATGTTTACATGTTACAATATCTTATTTCATGATTTATTTTTTATTCCACAAAGGAATACAAAAATAATGAAGGTAATTTTTATATTTGTATTCCTTTGTGGAATAAAAAATAAATCATAAAATAAGATATTGTAACATATAAACATAATTCTGAAGAAGAAGAAAATCAAATATTGCAAGATATAAACTTGGATTTGCGAGGAAGTCAAAACAAAGAGATACACATTTGTAATTGTACTTGACAAGTAGTGGTGGTAATCAATATTTTTGCCACAAGTACTGTCAAGAGAATGTTTTAAAGCTGGATGATTCTTTCAAGTGGCTGCAGCTTACAACAAACAAACCTAAAGCTGCCACAGACATATCCTTTAGCTCAAAGAGGAATGTTCTATGACTGAATGCCAAGAAGCAACAACGCTAAAGTACTTCAGTCTACACCGCAGAATCACCAATGTTGGAAACTACACCGCAAGCTTTATATCATGCCACATCGTGTCGCTCGCTCCCAGTATACATGTAAAAAAAAAACGTGGCTTTCCTTCTTCCCTTGAGAACCGATGGGCTTGACAAAACGGATGGCGTTATAAAGCAGTGAACGAATAGGATGGAGGGAGCGTGTGAAAAGGTGTTTTGACCCTGCTTTTCAGCCCTGATGGGTATAAAGAGATCCCCACTCCTGGTGGTCACTGGCTTATTAGCTTTGCCTCTCACCGCCACTCGCTGATGGGGTGATTATGGGCCATAATGGCATCCGTGTGTGGGGGCCTCATTAGAGAAACTAATGGACTTCTGTTTGTGTGCGCGAGAGAGAAAGGGGAAAGGGAGACGGAAGGGGAATGACAGAGATGAAGTGATCCAATGAAATGACAACCCACACACGAGTCTGTATGTGTATGTGTGTGTTTATGAGCAAGAAGGAGACAAAAAGCTGGAAACAGAGATAGAGCGACTGAGGTGATGACCGGAGGTGAGAGAGATAATTAAGAGTGTAAATGATGAAGAAGGGAATCATTATTACGTTTCCTGCAAATGTAAATGCAGCTCTTTTGCTCTTAATTATGCATCTGGCGTGATGTTGGAGTTCAAAGGTATGGACCGGCTCCTCTGTTAGCGAACAGCTGTAGAATTACCATACATTAACAGGCCTATAGTTCCCACCGCACACAGTTTTAATGAGCTCAACACACTGTAATCTCGCTCACTGGAGCAGCTTTCTCAGCACGCATTGGACTGTGTAAAGCACACTTTTTTAAATCGATGGCATATCAGGATCTACTATGGGGATTTTAATAATGAAATAGTTAGGTGCTTATTGCAATGGATTTTCAATAAACCATACATAGAGAGAAGATACGTTTGGGGTTTGTACAATTTCTTTTTTTTTTGTAAGAAACGAATACCTTTATTCAGCAAGAATGCTTTAAATTGATCAAAAGTAAGAGTAAAGACATTTATAATGTTACAAAATATTTACATTTTAAATAAAAGCTTTTCTTTTTTACTTTTTAACCTGTTCATTACAGATTCCTGAAAAACAGTGTCACAGTTTCGCCCAGCTTTTTTCAACATTGATAATAAAAAGAATAAAAATGTCATATACACTGACCAAAATTATAGATGCAACACTTTAGTTTTTGCCATAATTTTTAATGAGCTGAACTCAAAGATCTAAGACTTTTCTATGTACACAAAAGTCCTATTTCTCTCAAATATTGTTCACAAATCTGTCTGAATCTGTGTTAGTGAGCACTTCTCCTTTGCCAAGATAATCCATCCACCTCACAGGTGCGGCATATCAAGATGCTGATTAGACAGCATGATTATTGCACAGGTGAGTCTAAGGCTGGCCACAGTAAAAAGGCCATTCTAAAATTTGCAGTTTTACTGTATTGGGGGGTTCGGGGGGGTCCGAAAACCAGTCAATATCTGGTGTGATCACCCTTTACCTCACGCAGTGCAACATCTCCTTCGCATAGAGTTGATCAGGTTGTTGATTGTGGCCTGTGGAATGTTGGTCCACTCCTCTTCAATGGCTGTGTGAAGTTGCTGGATATTGGCAGGAACTGGAACACGCTGTCGTATAAGCCGATCCAGAGCTTCCCAAACATGCTCAATGGGTGACATGTCTGGTGAGTTTGCTGTCCATGCAATAACTGGGATGTTTTCAGCTTCCAGGAATTGTGTACAGATCCTTGCAACATGGGGCCGTGCAATATCATGCTGCAACATGAGGTGATGGTTGTGGATGAATGGAACAACAATGGGCCTCAGGATCTCATCACGGTATCTCTGTGCATTCAAAATGGCATCAATAAAATGCACCTGTGTTCGTTGTCCATATCATACGCATGCCCATACCATAACCCCACCACCACCATGAGCCACTCGATCCAAAACATTGACATCAGCAAATCACTCACCCACACGATGCCATACATGTTGTCTGCCATCTGCCCTGTACAGTGAAAACCGGGATTCATCCATGAAGAGAACACCTCTCCAAAGTGCAAGACGCCATCGAATGGGAGCATTTGCTCACTCAAGTCGGTTACGACGACGAAATGCAGTCAGGTCGAGACCCAAATGAGGACAACGAGCATGCAGATGAGCTTCCCTGAGACGGTTTCTGACGGTTTGTGCAGAAATTCTTTGGTTATGCAAACCGATTGTTGCAGCAGCTGTCTGGGTGGCTGGTCTCAGACGATCTTGGAGGTGAAGATGCTGGATGTGGAGGTCTTGGGCTGGTGTGGTTACACGTGGTCTGTGGTTGTGAGTCCGGTTGGATGTACTGCTAAATTCTCTGAAACGCCCTTGGAGATGGCTTATGGTAGAGAAATTAACATTAAATTCACGTACAACAGGTCTGGTGGACATTCCTGCAGTCAGCATGCCAATTGCAAGCTCCCTCAAAACTTGTGTCATCTGTGGTATTGTGCTGTGTGATAAAACTGCACATTTTAGAGTGGCCTTTTATTGTGGCCAGCCTGAGGCACACCTGTGCAATAATCATGCTGTCTAATCAGCATCATGCTATGCCACACCTGTGAGGTGGATGGATTATCTCGGCAAAGGAGAAGTGCTCACTAACACAGATTCAGACAGATTTGTGAACAATATTTGAGAGAAATAGTCCTTTTGAATACATAGAAAAGTCTTAGATCTTTGAGTTCAGCTCATGAAAACTGGGGGCAAAAACAAAAGTGTTGTGTTTATAATTATGGTCAGTGTATATTACTGTTTTACTGTATTTTTGATCACATAAATGCTATCTATCTATCTATCTATCTATCTATCTATCTATCTATCTATCTATCGGTTATGTATATGGGATATATATGTAATGCGGGAGACTCGAGAGGATCCATGTGAGGTATATTTATTGAAACAGAGTCGAGCAGACCACGGTCATACACAGAGAAAGCACAGATTGCTAACAACAAAACGATAAGCAAGATTTTGCAAGTTTGCGCTGGTCAAATGGGCCTATAAATACACTAGTGGATGACCTAGGAAGAGCAGGAGAAGACAGAACCGGACGTTGGAATTCAGGAGACAGCTCCCTCATGCATTTGGAGGGAGTGGCAGGTGTGTGAGAGGATATAACAATATATATACACGTGTGTGTGTGTGTGTGTGTGTGTGTGTGTGTGTGTGTGTGTAGGCAAGTGCTATGGCAATCTTGGTTAGCCGAATGCAGTACATGTAGCAAGTTTTTTTCTTTTTTTTGAATTGTATATAGAATGGAAAATGAACAGAGAAAGCTAGGGTTAGAGGTCTTTTTTATAAAACATGCAGTTAGAATATGAATAGAGAGTTCAAGTGTTAGAAGTCTTGGCCCCACTTTATATCAAGTGGCCTAACAACTATGTACTTATATTTAAATTAATAATTTAAATACAATGCACTTAGTGTGTACATACATGTTTTTACATTGTACTTATATTTTTAAAATACCTGCATGTAATTAGATCTGTAATAAATGTATGTAATTACATTTATAATTACACTTTTGACCTATCCCTTACACATTAAACTACCAATACCACCAAACCTGTCTCCAACCTTACCCGTATCCCACCTCAATAGCAGCAAAAGTGTTTTAAAATACAATGTGAAAACAGTAAGTACATTGTACTTATTTTTTGATGTAAGTACATAGTCTTTAAGACCACTTAATATAAAGTGGGACAGAGGTCTTTTTAAAATATTAATAGTATAATAACTTGATACTCAAATGGCTATATTCACAGTGATTATACTTAAGTCATATTTTGATTAATAAAAAAATCTTCTACATACAGTATACAGTATGAGTAGCCTGTTCTGTGCCTGTTCAAAATTCTGTGTAAGAACAGACAAAAATATACCTGCTCTCACACCTCAGCAAGAAAGAATACAGTTGTAATTGCTGTGCAAGTGTATTTATACCACCTCCGAGCCGTATTAAACAGTTTGCGTACAGCAAGCTAAATTAAATTTCAGAAAGCAATTCTGTTACACCTTTAAAGTGTGACTTTGGAAGACTTTTGCTCAG
Organism: Oxygymnocypris stewartii; assembly: GCA_003573665.1. Classification (NCBI taxonomy): domain Eukaryota; kingdom Metazoa; phylum Chordata; class Actinopteri; order Cypriniformes; family Cyprinidae; genus Oxygymnocypris; species Oxygymnocypris stewartii. Next base: position 92,049 of record QVTF01002892.1, on the reverse strand, counting down.
AGCGTTTGTGAGCAAAACACACACACACACACAAACACACACACACACACACACACACACACACACACACACATATGTGTGTGTGTGTTAGGGGTGTCAACATTAATGCGTTAACGCATGCGATTAATCAAAAGAATTGAATGCATTCATTTGTTTTTACGCAAATTAATAGTGTTATAAGGTTTGACTTGACTTAGTATTTGCACGCTCAACTTGTAAACACTAGGCACATTTACATGTACACTTTTTTGTCATTCTGGTTAAAATCATTCCGATTGAAAGATTCGGTGAACTGTTTAAATGATGTTATCTAATCCGATATGATGTTTACATTTACATGTATGCATTTAGCAGACGCTTTTATCCAAAGCAACTTACAGTGCATTCGGGCTATACATTTTTTTCCAGTATGTGTGTTTCCTGGAAATTGAACCCACAACCTTTTGCGCTGCTAACACAATGCTTTACCACTGAGCCACTGGAACTCCTGTTTACATGTGTCAGCGCTTTCAATCGGAATGACGTTGTAACATGCACACATTAGCCTATGTCCTGTTTGCCATCTTTTACACCTGTCAACATGGAGTTCCATTTTTTCTTATGCACGCTATTTTTATGTAAATATTTTATTAATCAAGCAACAGCATGAATTTGAAGGCATACTACTGCTGGAAGGTATGAGGAAAAGACGGGCACAGGAAGCTAACCTTTTTGGTGGCTGTGCATCTCTAAGGAGCATCTCATTTCTACCCCTCCCTCCTCCTAGTAGAAGCAGAAGTGTGTGGATGAAGGTCCGTAGTAAGGACTGGTGGGAGCGGGTTGTATTGCTTGAATTTAGTGACCTGAAATTAAACTAAACTTGACTGCCTCGGAATGCCTTGGCCCATAGATGTCTTTTGTAAATGCATTAGTGTAAGAGAATTATCAATACTATTAATTTTGAAGAACTGAGGGTCTAAGATAATCAGCATTACATACATGCTGTCAATAGCGCTTAAGAACCTCGACAGAGCTTATTTCCTTCCCCCCCCCCCTCTGTTCTAGAGAAAGTCATTGTACTATATGCAGCGGTATTGAATTCTCCTGAGAAACAACACATAAAAATATTGGTTTTAAATGCATGAACTTTAAAATAGCCTGCTGTTGGTGAGTCAGAACAGAATGAGATGAGGTTATTGTAACATACTTCAGAGAAAGACATTACAGGTTGCTGGGTGACAAAAAAAAGCATTAATAGGATTGTAGTGCACTTACCATCTCATGTTTTCATACTGCTGATGCATTTGGCCTTTCAATTATATACATCCGAAAGCACATTCAATTCTGCAATATAATAAAATAAAATAAAACTTTTTTTTCATAGATCATATTCAATTATTGTCAAAGTGTTAAAACATCATCATTAAAAATATCATCAAGAAATACTTCATCAACTTTAATATACTTATTAAAATAACAACAAAAAAAAGATTCAAATGTCAGAAGTACATCACTTGCTCACCAATGATGGATCTGTTTCTTGGAAACACACAGCTTTTCACATCACAAGATGTTAATTGATGGACTGGAGTGGTGTGGATATTGTGATGTTTTTATCAGCTATTTGGACTCCCATTTTGACGGCACCCATTCACTGCAGAGGATCTATTGGTGAGCAAGTAACAATTTTAATTTCTCCAACTCTGTTTTGATAAAGAAACAAACTCCTCTAGACCTTGGATGGCCTGGGTTAAGTACATTTTTAGCTAATTTTCTTTTTTGTGTGACTATTCCTTTAAGCGATTAAACAGAATTCTTCTATGGTTATCAAAAGCAAAAATGCTACAAAATGCATATATTTTGTGAGAAAGTGTGACATGCTAGAGCAGTGACCCTCAAATCTGGCTCACAAGATCCACTTTCCTGCAGAGTTTAGCTCCAACCATAAACAAACTCACCTACCTGTGGTTTTCTAATGATCCTGAAGACATTGATTAGCATGCTCAGGTGTGTTTGATTAGGATTAGAGCTAAACTCTGCCGGAAAGTCTCGCGAGCCAGATTTGAGGATCCCTGTGCTAGAGCAAAACACCCACTATTTTTGGAATCAGCACCCTAAAATAAGTAAAAAGCAAATAGTAATTCACTCAGCAAATATGAGGATATCACACTTTTATGTGCAGATCATAACAATCTCCTTGAAGTCTTAAACTCTCATCCGACATCTACTCCAACAAAAGAAGCTCCTAACAGCTTGATTCTCTTATAAAAAACTCAACAAGAGTTGGGCTGAATCAGAGATGCTGTTTAACAATGTTTTCCTTTCTTCTGCTCGGATGAATTGACTCCAGCTCTTTATTTACCAGACAGCGCAATCACAGTTATTCTTATATTCTGCTGAACAGGCTGACAGTCAGACAGTGTCAAGCGGCTCGCTCCCCTCGGCCCGAGACCTTGAGAACGTCTGTCATGTGTCCTTTCTCTCTCTCTCTCTCTCTCTCTCTCTCTCTCTGTCTCTCTCTCTCTCAGATCTTTTTTTTTCTCTCCCACCTCCGCCTGCCCTCCCTACACCCTCCTTTACGCAGAGATGTATTGCTCCTTGTCGCTGCTGACAATCTGCAGTGCTCGGAGGGGGAATGGATAACTGGGAGATTAACCATTGTGATGAGAAACATTATTTTATTCTTTGGGATAAGTGCAAGCAAAGTCATCTCTGATTCCCAGCAACAATCAATCTGCCAACACTTATTGCTGGGCGGTTCATAACAGGCTTCTGCATTCATTACCCACGGCAAACACTGAGCGAGCAAACCGATGTGACCCGCAAATGAAAAACCTCTCAACTGCTTATGTACACAACCTAAGGCCCGCTATCCCAGCCCGATGTTTAAATAAATAAATAAAATAGTTAAAAGAGTTTCAACAACAAAGGTGTGATGGTGTAGATGATGACAGAATTCTCGCTTTATAAGGTGTGAAATGATTGCTCTGACCAAAATTACAGATTTGAATGTGTGATTTTTGGCAGATGGTTTTGCATAAACACCCTTTTAATCCTGCAATACAGATGAAAAATTTATTTTCCAATTTTTTGGAAGTTGCATTTAAAATGTATTTGTCAACAATACATTTGTTGACAAATTTTCAAGCGACAGCTGAAAACTCATCTCTTTCATCACCATTTGACTTCTTCCGAAAAATGTATAATAATAAAAAACTTTCGCCTTCTCTTTCCTTAATCCCCCGTCTAGCTTGTACTAATCTGAATAATGTCTGAGATGTTGTATTACAAGCACTTCCTGTGTTTATTTGACTCTTTATGACGAATCGCTTGTTGTATACCCTCAAATTGAAAGGCGCTTTGGATAAAAGCATTTGCTAAATTATTAAATGTAATTGTGAATGTAAAATTCAAAAGTAACATTTCCATAATGTTTGCCAAATGATCAAATGAAATGTTCCCTTTGTGTTAGTTTAACCAAAGAAAATTCATAAGAAAAAAAGAAAAAGGGGAAAAAACGAGAGGAAGCAAAAATGAAACATGCTAGTAATTCTGGTTGCATTTATGCCATATAATCTGCCTATTAAAAAATAATAATAATAATAATACTTTTTCAAGACACCCAAGAAAACTTTCCCTTACAGCTTATATGCTTAATATATATATATATATATATATATATATATATATACACATTTCTGTCAATTTTTTTAATGATATACCTTTATTAATTTTTTACGATAACAAAATTATGATGTTTATAATATTGGTTCATTTGGGTACATTATGGAAAAAATGACTCTTAACGATTCACTAACAACAGGTTCAAGTATCACATTTAAGCCTCATTCAGGATTATTTGATCTCCTGATTTATTTAGTTCTCTTTGGACTGAACAATGCTTTTGGGATTATTTTAGAAAATATTTATGAAACACCTTCTTTGAATCAGTGATTATTTATGACATTTGCAATGATATATATTATTCATGCCACATTTCCACTGCATTTCCTAGTCTGTATATTGCTCGTCCTCTGATTCCTAAGATCCCATCTCTCTCTAAATCTCCACCTTCCTGTTTATGTTTCAATGTCTCAGTGTCTCTCATTCTTTTCTCTCTTATCAAGCGTGTGGCGCACCTGCCAGTGTTACGTTTGGCTGTAGTGGGAAACCAGTTCTCCAGTCTCATGCTACCTAATTAACCCAGACTAAACGCAAAGGTTTGAGAGGCACTGAGGAGCGGGACTGGATGTGCTGCCGACTCACCGTGACCCATTTATCGCTGCCATTTCAGATCTCTATTAATAGCATACAATGCAGAAGAGGAGAAATACACCACCCCAAAAAAGGTGGTTTTTAATGTACCTCTAAAAGCCGAGGTGGTGCTTCAGGGCAAAACATTCCTTTACCAGTGTGGGCATCTCATTGTGTTTACATCTGAAGACGAGAGACAGAGTGGAATAATAAAATAGACTGATAAATAATGTTGTTTCATCCATAGAAGTGCACATGCTGGGCTTTGTCAGTAAGAAATTCCTTTTTTACCAAGCTAAGGGAATTTTGTTGAAAATCCTTGCTCAAGTTGACTTTAGCAGTGGCGCCCTTGATTTGAAGTATAGCCAAATTCATATTTTAATTAATCCAAAGGTTTAAAAAAGGGAGCAAATTTGCTTTTATTCCTTCACACTGAGCTTGCAGTGACAAATTACTTGTCATGTGTTGACTGCAGGTCTACCATAAAAATCCACACTGCATGTAATCACATAATATGCACTGGTAAGGTTAATGTTCATTTCAACATACTGTATAAAACATTTTACAATGTAAAAGGTTGTATAAATTAATATTAGTTACTGCATAATGAAACAAAAGCATGAATTATTTAGCAATATTATATTTATGAATTAACATAAACCTAGTTTAATTAATGCTGTAAAACTGTTCATTGTTAGTTCATGATACCTAATACATGAATTCATTTTAATGCATTAAACATGATCGTAAAGTGCTACTCATGCACAAATCGTAAAAATTATGCTCTTAAAATAAAATTTACTTGCAGTTTCACGCCATTATAGGCTGTCAAGACAAAATTGCTATGGGTGTCTCCATCTCCCCAAGGCCCAATTAGTAGGACAGACCTTAGCGGACCCTCATCATCACAAAAACAGATACACTGTTCCTGGTTGTCTCCCATGACGTCCCCTTGATTCACTGCCGCGACATATCCTGGCGATATAGACAATAGTTGTTTTTTTCGTTCAGCACATTTGGACCTGACATCTCCCTTGCATCATTAAATAATAAACAACATTATAATGGCACAATTTACAACTTAACCCAATGTAAACATGGAGATGGAATATTTTGTATTTATTTATTTAATTTACATTTATATTTTAGATAGAATTTTAAATTGAATTAAACTTTAAGACCATAATGATATTAATATTAACACCAAATTATAAATGTTTTGTCATCTTGACAGGCTCCTACTTTATGCATACTGGTTAAAAGTGGAGTAAAATATTTTAGTATGTGTATGTCATGTCTGAATTATATGTAAGAGAATAAGATGTTATTTTTGCCTCTGCACAATGCAAGTAATAAGATCAGATGTCCTTTTTTAATTAACAGATAGTATATCAATTTACCGCATCTGTAATTTTAAAAAAACACAAATTAAAACAACATGCATGCCACAAGTAAAGACTCAAATCCAGCTTTGGACCATATGGTTATGTGTGATGAATCTGCATCCAACTGTGGATTGTGTTTGTTCAGCAACCCGCAAAAAAACGCATCTCCTCTGAGTTTCAATTGAGACAGGAATCTGTTTAGTATGGACATCCTGACACACATGCAGAAAGAAGCTACACCTTTTGCTTAAAGTTTTTGAAAACGCTTGACTGGAGATAAAACAATTTTTTGTGTGTGTGTGGGGGGGGGGGGGGGGGGGGGCTGTACAGACATTTAAATGAATAAGTTCTAGCTTTTCCTTGGGGTTGGGCTCTGCTTTTTCATCTGCAGGGCCTCGACTCCTTTATCAAGCTTTTGGAAATTGGTTCTATTCATTTTTCTGACTCCTTCCATTTGGCTTTCAATGAAGCCAACGTAAAAGTTGGGCTAAAAACAGATAATACAGGTGCATCTCAATAAATTAGAATGTTGTGTAAAAGTTAATTTATTTCAGTTTTCAACTCAAATTGTGAAACTCATGTATTAAATAAATTAAATGCAGACAAACTGAAGTAGTTTAAGTCTTTGGTTATTTTAATTGTGATCTCAACAAATTAGAATATGGTGACATTTGAGCTGATCAGCTGATCAACTCAAAACACCTGCAAAGGTTTCCGTGCCTTCAAAATGGAATCTCAGTTTGGACCAACTGAGCAAAATAGAGCAAAATAGAGATGAAGTCAGATGAATAGAGGCGAAAGAAAAGAGTGAGAAAGAACAGTAACACGGCAGAGGGTATTTTTCAGTTTTAGGCATCCTTTGGCCCGCTTCTCTTTTGATGTCAAAAGAACGATAGTGAAGAATTGAGTCAATATGCTATCAGTCTAGAAATGTCAGTAAAGTATGCCACAGTATCTACCGCAGGTATGAATCTATTACAGGACAAATGCACAGACCTATCTGGCCCGTATCTCCCATGATTCTTAGCATTATCTGACACTGAATAGGTCTGAGACTGTATACCTCGGCTCTAATCTCTTCTTGCATACATGGGGATTAACCTTTTGCTCTATCGCCATAAAACTCAGATTTTCAAGATCCCCGAAGGTGCTAAAAATGATTTATTTTTTCAATAGCTCAGTCGTGGATGCCCTTAGCAGAGGCTCAGGGTTGTTGTTGCTGCACTGCATCAGTAATTGTAATGCAGTTGTAGTCCTTGTGAACGTCGAGACCTTTTTGGTGTCTTTCAAACTGCAATTGGGGCACTGTCTCTCCTCCGGCTCAGACGCGGAAGGACACTCAAGAAGAAAATCTGTTGGGGTTTCTTCTGTTTTTTCCCCTTAAAACAAGCAATGCATTTCTAGTTCATATGTTTTTACTTTTAAGATCTTTTTTACTTTGACTTTTGACTGTCTGGTGTGCAAGAACCAGATACACCAAGACTGATAATAAAATATGTACCTCTGCTGGCTTGCATTAAAAATACATTTTAACGCAGGCTATAATTTGGTGTAGTTTTAGTTCGTGCTGTTACTTCAAAAAGTTGCAAGTGCCTTTTTGCTTGCAAAAAAAATAAATAGAAAAAAAATTATATTCTGTGCATTTATCCAACATACAAACTAAAAGTTTAGTTTGTCTACAGAACACAATTTAAGATATTTTCAATAAAAACCAGGAGGCTTGTGACTGTCCCATTGACTGCCAAGTAATTACACTGTCAAGGTCCAGAAAAGTATGAAAACCATCGCCAGGATACTCCATCTGCCATTGGTGGTTCAATCGTTATGAACGACGAGAAAAGATTAGTTTTACGGAAATAAAATAAAAATATCGACTTTATTCAACAATTAGGTATTGTAACGTCTCCTCTGTGTCAGCGTAGCGCCATTTCGGAGATTATACCCTGGATGAAAAATACGTACGCTCTTCTGTATCAGCAGGGCCACAAGGGTGCGCTGTTTGCATTCAAACCAGAGAGTAAATCGCCAAAGAAGATGCAACCCTATGTCGAGGCAATATTAGCACACACCAATTAATATTCATGAGATTAGACTCCTCCTTTATTATTTTCCAAAACAATCTCCATCACACTTACTCCCTGCCTGCCAATGAGAATAGAAACATGAGATCAGATCAATAATATAAATGGATGAATATATAAAAAAATGAAAGAGACAGAGAGAAATATGACAAAATGATTAAAATATGAGTCTGCAAATCCATAGAAAACTGAACTTCCCGAGGCAATATGAAGCATCAGCTGCCGTGTATCAGATCAAATTGACTTAAGTGTCGTATGTCCCAATAGATGATTGATTTACTATAGTCTGATATTAAAGCTTAACTGAGATCCATCATTCTACAGTTTTATATGACACTCCTAACATCAGCCATTTGCCAGCAAGACAAGACAAAGCCTTACCACATACAGATTCATATCAGAGGAGCTTTACTGGAATGAAAAAAAATTAACTCACTTTTTCACCTTTTTTCCACATAAAGAAAATATAATATAATATAGAATAATAAAATATAATATATCATTTTCTTTTGATTTGGTGGTGAAACATGACATGGAAATGTACTGAAACTACCTGTGATCCTGAACAGAACATTTGCAGTCAGCAACATAACTTCATGGCTAAATTGTTGCCTAGTAACAAACAGAAATAAAAACCTCAAAATATGAGGAAAAGCGACAACTTGACAACTACTGATTGAAGTGTAATCAAGAGATCTGAAGGGCTTAAACAAATGTACAGAGACTGATGTTTTGCATAAACAGCTGTGAAATATTTACAGAGATTGACAAAACCGGGTTATTGTATGCTAATTACAAACCATTGTGTTCTCCAGTGGTGGCCTAACTCTGATTGTACGGGACCAAAGAAACACTCGATGGGCCTCCTGCCATCTCCACCACCCATTTATTAGATTTATAGATTATTTTAATATTTTCTAATTTTAGTTTAGTTTTAGGTTTGTAACTTTGTGTGTTTTGTCATTTTAAATAATTTATTATGTCTATATATATATATATATATATATATATACTTTTTAATTTTTTGTATAATTGTAGGATTTTTTGTACTTTAGTATTTCAATTTAAACTAAGCGACAACAAGATTTTGCCTTGGCAATTCAAAAATGACTGTATAGTCTATATTATATTATAATATTACAAAATACTGAAATAAACTTTAAAAAAATATGTATTAAATCTAAATATTTAAATAAATGCTGTTCTTTAAAACTCTCTGTTAATCTAAAAATCCTAATAAATAAATCATTAAAATCTATAAAATACAACTAATGTTTTAAAAAAGGATCAAAAAATATATAAAATGGTAGTTTTTTTTTCAATACAAATTTATTAATTTAACAGTAACATTTAAAGTTACTGCCACTGTACAAGCACAACAACGCAATCTAAAAACTACACTATGGCTCTGAACTTCTAGTAGCTTAAAGGTTGAATAAAACATGGCAGAAATGAATCTGTCTGACTCTGAACACAAACTCCAAACATCATATTTGAATGTTTGATCCCAATTTCCCTGATCATTCCTGCTGTGCCCTAAGGGAAAAGGGTGATGAAACATCATGCAGCTGTCAAAACAAGACTCCTTCTTCAAATAAATCAATCACAATATGAGAAGTATGTAATTTTTTCTATATTAAAATTAAGTGTTCTGATGTGAAATACAATGGACAGCGTGGAGTGCAAATCTAAACAGCAACTGCATCAATGATCTCTATAAGGGGAATTTTTGTCCTAAAGTGAGAACAGCCGGTGATTTGGTTTACTGTTGGATTCTCTATCTTTCAGAATCAACAGCAATGTTTGTATCAATAGTACAAAAAAATGTCATTTTACCTGTCTGTATGAATGGAACGTCATTCCTCTAGACTAGAGTCTAGACCAAAGCTGCCTCTAGACCAAACGCAAATGATATACAAATTAAATAAACCATGAATTAATTCATATTAGAAAATTACTACATTTAAATATATTATACAATTATACATTAAAAATATACACACACACACAAACACACACACAAACACAAACACATTAAATAAAACTAAAAACACGTGTGTGTGTGTTTAATATAAAAATACAAGATTCAAAATGCTAAATTCTATATAATATCTAGTATATGTTATATATTTAGGTTAAACAGGTTATGAGGGGTTGTAAAACATAATTAAAAAATTAATTACTAATATAAAATAAACAAAAAATTATTATAAAATATTTAAATTAAATTAAATTATATATGGGTTATATATATATATATACATTATTGCATTCATATATTAGTACAAAATACATATTTACAAAATTCTATTAAAAATATGATAAAATATACAATATCACGTATATTACATTTAGTTTAAATCATTTCCTGGGGAATTGAAAAAATTAATAACTAAATAAAAGAGATACTGGACACTCTAATAATTGCACAGAGGTGGCAGACAGTGCACATCCATGTGCGTAGCTGTTTGTTTGTGTCTGGATTTGGGAAAATATATTTGGATTAAAGTGCCCTTGACCTTACAGGTAATCATGCTGTTGTGGAAGCTGTTTACTCGGCACAGAGGGAATTCAGAGTGCGTCTCCTTTTATAGCATGCAGCAAAAGATGGCACCTTTCCAGAGACTACATGATAAAGAGCGATGATTCTCACAACATCACCATTACTGTATGCATTTCATATTTACAGCATATGCACTTACATGCGTATATTGGCTTGTGCACGTCAAAGTATATGTGAGAGAGAAATATGTAAATGTCTTATAGCGCTGGCTAGCTGCTGATCCAGCGAATCAATTATTGAAATATTAGAAAGCTTGCCGTGCGCTTACAGGAGCTGTGAATATTCTAGCTAAACACCCACATGCTTAAATATAACCCACTTTCACACAGCCAATCAGTCATATGTGTGCCCATCTCTGCTGTGCTGAAACAGTGTGTGCCTTTCTGACATTTAATCAAGACGACGGATGCTAAATGAAGCCAGAATACTCCACTAAAAGACTTGATGACATAATCAAGTCGCAAAACTGAGAAACGTCCCTCTTCATACATACATCTTGAATAAAATGTCCAGTTGGTCTTGGGATAAACTGCTATAGATTACTCATATGAAGTTGATGTGACTCATATGAAGTGATTTCTGCAGTTTAACGCAGGCAAAAAGTGCTCAATATCATAAGGGAAAACTCTCTATCATTAATTCATATGATGTGATGTGACTGCATGATGATGTGATTATGTCTCTGCAGCAATTCAACATGATGATGATAATTTCATGATCATGTTTCTAGATGCCACAATTTCCATTTTCTGTCGATATGGTTGTTGCTGTTAGACTTGTCTGTCTGCTTTGTTGTTTTCATTGTTTTTTGTCATTTGCCTCTAACGAGCTGTTGGCAAGATCTTACAGATACGATCATACGCATATCTATACTATTGTTCAAAAGGCAGGAAATTAATAATTAAAAATAAATAATTTATAGAGCAAGGATGCATTAAATGCAAAAGTGACAGATAAGACTAATAATGTTACAAAAGATTTCTATTTCAAATTAATGCTGCTCGTTTGAGTTTTATATTTATCAAAGAATTCTGAAATAGATATTTGTAACATGTATAATAAGAAATGTTTATTGAGCAGTGAATCAGCATATTAGATTGAATTCTCAAGGATCATGTGACACTGAAGACTGGAGTAATGATGCTGAAAATTCAGCTCACAGGAATAAATTACATTTTAATATATATTCAAACAGACAACAGTTATTGAAAATTGTAATAATATTTCACAATGTTACTGTTTGTATTGCATCATATGCAACTTTGGATGGTATAATTTGTATAATAATATAAAAATTTAAAACATTAAAAATCTAGCTGACCCCAAACTTTTGAACAAAGTAAAGATATTAAAATATTATTGATTGTATACAAAAGTTGGAAGTTTTGGAACCTTTCCAAGAGTTTGTCGCTTGTTATCAGTAAAAAATGAGAAAATTGCCATAATTTAGAAACAAAATTCAAATGGGACTAATAAACAAAGTCATTTGCACTCTTTTTTTATGACTGACTTTAATTACAGGTATCATCAAAGCTTAACATATAAATTAAAATACATAGTCAATGTTACCAGTTCACTTGTTTACTAATGTGTAGGTGGCTATGCTTTCATAAGGATTCAGACTCTTGTGGGAAAAAAGCAGTAAATTCCATTAATAACATTTTATGAACCTCAACGAAGGATTTGCATTTTCTTTCAAAGCTTCACACCATGTACAAAAAAACACACAAAACACTTGTTTTTGCATTATCTAAAGTTTGAAGTGAACTCAAAGGTAACCATCTTTGCCTAGAGCTGTGACAAATATCACACAAAATATCACACGAACTATTAATTAAGGTACCAAGCTGTTGTGTACCAAACCAACCATACGTTCTCGCTCTATTTGAACCGAGATTTGTGTGCAGCTACAGATGTTCTTTTTGACACTCAGGCTGTCTGTTAAACGCTACACATCCTCACACCAATCCTCTATTAGCAACACTTGTCAAGACTACCTCTGTGGAAAATGTGCCTCCATCCAGAATACTGTCCTTTAACCACTCACAACTGCCAACAACCAAGACACTTAACCCGTGTTCACTTCAGAATGGCTTTGAGGCAAGAAATAAAACCTTGTGAACTCATTTCACAAGCTGTCAAAAGTTTTAGCTGCAAAGCATGACCAAGTCCAGAGGAGAGGAGATTTTGGTCGTCCTGTCATGAAGCTAATTTCAGTTCAACTCTCCCCCGTTTGGTACACTAGTAGTTTTCTGAAGCACTTTAGTTCATACAGTCCTGTCATTTTCCAGAAACAATGTTAAAACTTTTCCTCAAGACAACAGAACATTTTGATATTGAATGGAGGCTTGTGTCTCCATGCAACTGGTGGATATTGCTGTGTAATCAAATGTTTCCAGTGTCTTATTATTTATCTGTCATTTCACACTTTTCTGTCTCATAGAGAGAGATAATTGACATAATTAAGGATACAGAAGTTTAAACGTGTCAGGAAACTGCATAAAATAAAATAAATGCAGTCTTGGTGAGCATAAGTGAAAACATTGACAGTTTAATAATCTTACGGTGATGGACAGCAGTGTGTTTTGAGCCGAGTTTAAGCTGGTGATGATGAGGAGCAGCAGATGAAGGTGAGTGGACATCCCGTCTGAGAACTAAGACTCTGTTTCTCACACAACTGATGCTGCTCACAGAGCCTTTCCCTGCAATCATCTCCAATGAAGTCACTGTGACTCATTTTTCATTCACAGTACACATAAGATATTTTATTCTGACCATGAACCACCACTGGAAAATGAAAACGCTATCCGACCAACAGGTAATTTCATCAAAGAACTAAAACCAGCTAGAAAATACAGAAATTGCACCATGCAAACTATTGAAGATTGCACGTTTGATAATTAGGGGCTAAAACAGCGTGCAACATGCCTTCAATTAACATTATCAGCAGGCATAACTCATTCTCAGTAAATGCCCTCATTCTTTAAAAGATTTAATCCCATGAGCATTACTGTGATGTTAAAAATGGATTTAAAAACTGTTTAATAGTCAACAAACTTAAATAAACTTACCACAAAAAATGTGGGGTTGGTAGTTTTTTAGTTATTAAATATTTCACCAAAGCTGCATTTATTTAATCAAAAATACAGTCATAACAATAATAATATAGTGGGTAAAACAAGTATTGAACACGTCACCATTATTCCCAGTAAATATATTTCTAAAGGTGCTGTTAACATAAGATTTTCACCAGATGTCGGTAACAACCCAAATAATCCATACAGTACATACAAACGCATCCACTGTGGTTAATCCCGGATTAGTTAGAGAGGTGAGGATCCATGGAACAAAATCAGATCAAGTAATTTAGACCAACGAAGCAATAGCATTGTTATATTGACAGACATTCCTTTGTTTATGTCTCCCTTCTTCAGGGATAGTTATTGTTTGTATCCGTTTTGGAATAGCTCATGCTAAAAAAACTACATCTTGGTTGTAAAAAAACCACATGGTTTTGTAGTATACAGTGTTACACACGGAATGAGACCATCCCAGAAAACAAATCGGAACAATTGTTTATTTCAATTCTCGCACTCTCTCCTGAGGGCTCCAACGCTGACACGTTGTGATGGGGGCGGAACTTAGCGATTGGATTTTTGGACAAAATAAACCTTTTTTTTTTTTTACATATGTGTGTTTTGTGGGGAATGTGGCTTTATCTGTATGATTTGCATCTGTGTGGCTGATATCAGCTGTTATTACTCTGACTGAATTAGGGCTATCACTATGAATGCCAATCGGCCGTTATGGACTATGGCCCATATCGTCCCGGGTTACGTATGTAACCCTGGTTCCCCGAGGGAACGAGACGCTGCGTCGAGACGCTATGGGGAACGCCATCAGCGTTGTCCAGCTCTGAATCATATGCGTAATCAGTCAAAATTGACGGCCAGACGTCAGGTGCGGTGACGTCATGACCAGGATGCTTAAAAGCACGTGATGTGCAGCCGGCGCCAGCTTCCAGGAATGAAGCATAGCTCTAGTAGGGATGCCGGAAGTATGGCCCTGCGACGCAGGGTTACATACGTAACCCGGGACGTTCCCCTCCGGGAACATCGAGCTGCGTCAAGACGCTATGGGGAACGAGATGTTCACGCCGCCATACTTGCAAATCCCTGCTTAGTGTGTGGAATGCACAGCTATGGCAAGGGAATAGACAAGCCAGGAGTGGCTCGCAGAGCCAGGTCATAGAACCTGGAAAGTTAGGGGCGTAGACCACCCACCAGCGTCACAGATGTCCTGCACAGGTACACCTGCCAGAAGGCCTTGGAGGCCGCCATACCTTAAGTTGAGTGAGCCTTGATTCCCAAAGGTGAGGGGAGATCAGAGGACTCGAGGTCATAGGAGAGCATCCAGATCCACTACTTAGCATAAGCACCCTGGCCTCCACTGGAGGAAACGTCTAAATAGAGAGTGTTTGCCTACTGAAAGGCCACCAAGAGGGGCGTGGTAGGTCGCTATAGCCGCCACTTAGACCTTCAGGGTGGAGTGGGCTAACCCTGCGGAGAAACAGGCCTGCGAGAACTCCAGCACTGTACCAAACAGGCAGTTAACTGGATCAAGCAGGCGGTCTCCGCACCCTGAGTCTCAACTTCAGGGCGTACAGTTTCCTTATTGAGGGAGCTCTAGATTGGAGGATGGTCTCAGCAACCTCAGTTGAGAGACCAGAGGCTATGAGTTGTGCCCCCTCGGGAGCCACACCCACAGTTTCCACAACTCCGAGCGGGGGTGAAAGATCATGCCCGCTGCCAGTGAGAGGAGATCCCTCCTGACGGGAATCCCCCATGGAGAGCCGTTGAGGAGAGAAATCGGGTCAGAGAACTATACTCGGCCCGGCCAGAACAGGGTTTTTCAATAGAAGGACCCCATCCATGCGCACTCTCTCTAGAACTCCCAGGAGCTGAGCGATCGGGGGAAGGCGTACAGACGAAGCCTCAGCCATGATTGTACCATAGCATCCAGCCCCAGCGGAGCTGGATGTCTGCCTCGACAGGATGGCTGCTCCTATATTGCCACGAAGGGAAGAACCCGATATTAATACGCTTTTCCCCCAAAGCACATTTCAGGAACTTCCTGTGATGGGGAAGGAGTATGCATCTTTTAGATCGCTCGTGATTACCAGTCCTCGGATCTGGTGTGAGACACGTGCTTGAAGAGAGCTTTCTGAACTTCAGTCGTGTGACTGAGCGGTTCAGTTAGCTTAGATCTAAGAAGGACGCAACCCCTTTCCCAGGAACAATGAAGTACGGCTGTAGAACCCGGACTCTTTTTCTAGAACAGGGACCACCTCGATGGTTTCCTCCCTCAGGAGAGTGCTCACTTCTTGTTCCATTACCAAAGCCTGCTCGGGACCCACCAGCATGGGAGTGACCCCATAGAAAGGCTGCGGCAGAGCGCCACATAGCCTTGTTCTACAGTGTGCGTGACCCATCGAGACACATTTGGCAGCAGCTTCCGTGCTGCCGAATAGTCTACTAAGGGAACCAGTCTCTCGAGACTGGTCTCTGGTGTACTTAGAGCGGCTAGCTCGGTGCCCTGGAGCGGAGGACCGGCAGGGGACGGCCGATCTAGCTGCTCTAGAGACCCCCGAAGGGGTGGCGAGCCTCCCAGCTCCGCTACATTTCTGGGCGGAAGAGACTGAGAGAAATGCTCGCTGGAGACCGCTGCGCCCTGGAACACTGGCAGGGTTAGCAGACTGATCTCCTGAGGGCACTGAGGAGAGACGGGCACCGTGTAATGCGGTGTACACCGCTCTTCCCCAGAGGGGCCTGCCCTCATAAGTCCTGGGCTGTAGTATCAGGACTGCCTTAAGGGGGTCGCACACCGGATGCGCAGCGCCGCGTCGCGTCGCGTCTAGGACAAATCGAGGTATCGCACACCAGACGCGCACATTCTATACGCACGAGCTCAATTTCGAATCAACGTCTGAGCTGCAAGATGGGTGAGTTTTAACTTAATTTATTATTTTAAATATTATAAATTACCTGAAGTGTGTTGTAACGGTTCTGTCCTGGTAAATCCAGTTGGTAGCAACCGACGACAGTGAATGAAATCACGACAGACAATTGTTACATAGGCCTATACTGTAATATTTTACGTATGTAAAAATGTCTCAAGAGAAATATAAAAGATTACGTTTATTTATACATTTAATTCAATATGTTTACATTTTATCTAAGCTGTAAAACTAATTTATACCGTATTTTACAGCAGTGGTATCTTGGTATAATGTATTAACAACGGTTTGAGACAAATATGTTATTTAATATAAAATAATGCCAATGGCGCTCTGTGGCGCGGCAGGAATTTGAACAGCGTTCTGAGTCGTTGCTGGGCCCTGCGGACAGACGCCGAATGACGCCGCCGGTGTGCGTACACACATAGAAAACAATGTGTTCGAATTTGAAAGACATGGCGGGACGCGACGCGGCGCGGCGCTGCGCATCCGGTGTGCGACCCCCTTTAGAAGCCTCCTATTGGAAACGACGGTCCTCAGACCACGTCATCTCTTAGGAAGACTAAAGAACCAGAGTCTGCTCAGGCAGGACCCAATAAGACACGCTTGGCAAAGGCTCTCACACCGCCAGATGACTTACTAAGGGAACCAGTCTCTTGAGACTGGCCTCTGGTGTACTTAGAGCGGCTAGCTCGGTGCCCTGGAGCGGAGGACCGGAGGACCGGCAGGGGACGGCCGATCTAGCTGCTCTAGAGACCCCCGAAGGGGTGGCGAGCCTCCCAGCTCTGCTACATTTCTGGGCGGAAGAGACTAAGAGAAGCGCTCGCTAGAGACCGCTGAGCCCTAGAACACTGGTAGGGTTAGCAGACTGATCTCCTGAGGGCACTGAGGAGAGACGGGCACCGTGTAATGCGGTGTACACCGCTCTTCCCCAGAGGGGCCGGCCCTCAAGGCCCTGGACCATTGGCATCAGGGCGTTCTGGCCGAAGACTATCGATCTGCAGACCCGTCTTCGGCCCGGGAGCGTCACTCTGACTCCGATTCTGGCGAGTACGAGAAGTGACATTCCCCGAATAAGGAGCTGGAACACAATTGGGGCTGCTCCGCCCAGCAGCCCCAGCTGACTACCTCAACCTCCTTGGAGGAAGAGAGGTAAACATTGTGCTCTCACTCGAGAAGTATCCCAAGAGGCTCTTGTATGTCATATATAATTGTATATATTTCTCTACAATATATATATATATATAAATATATCTAACTTTCATAGTCAGATAAAATGCATAGTTAATTATTCAAAATTAAATGCAGTCAAACACCCAGACAAGTAAACACGTTCTGAAACACGGTTGCCTCGGCAACACGCGAGCCGCTCCGAACAAAACAAATAAATCTTCTTGGAGAGAAACTGCTGCAGATTAGCGCACTCTCACTCACAGGGGAAGAACTACAGCTTAGGCTTCCGCCCCGAGAGAGCGTTAGACCTGGGGAATACAGGTGGAAATAGGGCGAACCCTTCTCCAACCCGTCCGCCAGATCTATGTGCGATCCCCGTGATCTCACTCGCCGCGGTGCCTCAGCAGCAGCGGGACCGCGAGATCATAGGCGCGGACACACTCCTCGGAGCGTGCCCGGCGGGAGCGCAATGCATTGCAGCGGACGCTGGATCTGATGGAAAAGGAAGAAGATAGGGGATCACCCTTCTTAATCTTTCCATCTAATCCATCTGCGAGCACAGCCACTGCTCCGCTGAGGCGGCAGCGTGGCAGGTGCTGCGAGGACGCAGGTGAAAACTCCCTCCTCAAAGAGAGTTTTCGCCTCCCAGCCAGATCATCGCAAAAACTGTGTGTATCCCACTCGTGTTATAGCGTGGGCAGGGAGGAACACACAGTCTGTAACGTGATCTACTTTCGCCCTCATTGGCCTTTGATATGTCTGCTTCTAGTCTTTCTTTGCCTATCTTTTTAAGAATAAACTTTCTTATTTCCTATCTTGATAGTAAAAGACTCACAGAACACAATTGACTGACACACACAGAGAGCTTTGCTGAATGACAAAAAGCTGGCGCCGGCTGCACATCACGTGCTTTTAAGCATCCTGGTCATGACGTCACCGCACCTGACGTCTGGCCGTCAATTTTGACTGATTACACATATGATTCAGAGCTGGACAACGCTGATGGCGTTCCCCATAGCGTCTCGACGCAGCTCAATGTTCCCGGAGGGGAACTGTATGATTATCATCTGAATTACCCCACACATCAGTGTGTGATTACTGACTAACAGCAATCAGTGTGGATGTTTGGCCATATCAGTGTATGTCTGGCAATCAGATTAAACCTACATACAAAGCATTTGTTTTTGTTTTTTTTATTACTCAAATTATTCTTATTGTATTTTTAGTGGTCAAATAAATCACTTATATGATGTCTAATATTCTGTCTATAATAATTGTATATTTGAAAAACATACAGTGGTATGTATAATGACAAAAAGAGTTTAATAGTTTGTAGAACTCTTCAATACATTTGGTAAATAAATATTTTTCCTCAGACGTGGGGGGGAGGGGCTATATATAGTCTCAGGAAAATTTAATTTTTCATGGTGCCTTCTTCAGATTTGAAATATAAACTCATGAGACATGTGACTTTCAACCCATTACTTTTCTAGATTGCTCCAGGACTTAATGCATGTATTTTTTTATGAAATACAATTATTATTTTTTTTCATTCAGTGTGGTAAAAGACACAAGTCTGGTAATTTTCAACTGTGAATCCCAACATGGGGAGTGCTTGCTATCAGGTTAAGAAATTAAGTTATGGCCCAGTTTCACAGATAGGGCTTAGACTAAGCCAGGATTAGGCCATAGTTCAATTAGGACATTTAAGTAATTTTTATAAATGTGCTTATGAAAAAAACATTAGGCTACTGGTGTGCATCTTGAGACAAACCAAAGGCACTGATATATTTTAAGATAAGTCATTGGAAGTTTATTTTAGTTGAAACAGCTCAGACTTACATGTCTATGACATGACATTTTGAAGGTCTATATCTGCCTAAAAAGTTTAATTCGCTTAATTTTCCTAAATACTTATTGGTGACAAGATGAAATCGAGCTTGAAGCAACAAATCTCAAGAGGAATAAAGCAGAGCGAAGCAGGGCCCATTTTACTGAGCTCTCCTGGCGACGCTGGGTTACTGGGCGAGATTTCGTAATGATTGACAGACGCTACAATTCTGGAGCCCATTAACTCGTTACGTTCCGATCTATGAGCTAACAAGGTAGAAATATGCCAGACGATCGACACTCGGATTGAATAACTGGCTTTTACTATTAGAGGGGAAATCTCCGCTCTTAAATCAGAAACCCAGGTGGCTGTTCAGGCCTTGCAAGCTACAACGGCGCAACATGGCTCTACCCTCGCAGATCTAGAACAGTCAGCCACATATTCATCGGATGCTATATCCATGCTTCAGTCAGAGAGGAAACACCTATGCTCAGAAGTGAACTCGCTGACAGATAAGTACATGGATCTGGAGGGACGATCTAGAAAACAGCTCGGAAACAAGAGGATTCCTATACACGCAACAATATTTTTTAAATTTGGTGACAAACCCCATAAGCTGCTGGCAAGGCAAATTAGGAAAATAGAAAGTGATCGAACCATAAGTAAAGTTAAGTCAGAAAATGGTGGTATTTTAACATCACATAATGAAATCAATGAGATATTCAAACAATGATATGAAGAATTATACTCTTGTAGGTCCTAAAATGATGATCTAGTTGTCAAAAATTTCTTAGACAGTTGTGACCTTCCAACTTTAGTCCAAGAAGATCGTAATACCCTTAATGCTGAGCTTTCGGTTTCAGAAATATTAGATAAAATCAAGACAATGAAATGTGGGAAAGCCCCTGCCCCAGACGGCTATCCCGGTACATTTTATAAAGAATTTGGCGATCTGCTCACCTAATCTATTCAAAATGTATACTCAATCATATAATGTTGGCAGGTTACCCCCTACTTTAAACGAAGCCATCATAACAGTCTTGCCTAAGAAAGGGAAGGATTCACTAGAAGTACATAGTTATAGGCCAATATCACTTTTGCCATGTGACCAAAAAATCCTGGCTAAGGCTTCATCCATTAGACTTAGTTCTGCAATGGACAAACTTATTAATCAGACAGGGTTTATTCCTAATAGGCATTCGTCTTCAAATCAAGTATTTTTAATATAATTTACTCTCAAAACACACACATAGATTATCTGTTCATTGTTTCTCTTGATGCAGAGAAAGCTTTTGACCAATTAGAATGGTCTTATCTTTTTGCAGCTCTTAGAAAATGGAAAACAGCTCCATGTGCAAGGATTCTTACTAATATAATTATTTATCCTCCTTTCAGTCTATATAGAGGTTCTAGACAGGGCTGCTCATTATCCCCTTTACTCTCCGCCCTTGCCCTTGAGCCCCTTTGCAAAGTCTATTCACTCTAACCCCAACATACATGGATATAGCATAGAAAATACAGTAAGCAAAATATAATTTTATGCTGATGATATCCTGTTATATATATCACTAAACCTCAGTCTACTATTTCAACAATCTTAGAAACAGTCTGTCATTATGGTACATTTTCAGGTTACAGGGTCAACTGGTCTAAGAGTGAATTCATGCCTATAAAGATCAGAGATATTTCTGTTCTCCAAACCTTCCCATTTAAAATAACGCAATATAAACTTACATATTTAGGAATTGAGGTCACACAATATTTGTATTCATTATTCAAAGCTAATTCCCCCCCTCTAGTGACTAAACTGCTAAATAATATTCAGTTCTGGAGATCCCTGCCAATTTATTTAATAGGAAGGGTTAATATAATGAAAATTATATTTTTCCCAGAAATTCTTTATCTTTTTCAAAACATCCCAATATTTTTACCGAAGATTTAAAAAAAAACTAGATTCCATTAGCATTCCCTTTTTGTGGGATTACAAAACCCATAGAATAAGTAAAGCACACCTTTGTAAACCGAAAGGTGGTGGAATGGCACTTCCAAATGTTGTCATTTACTACTATGCTTGTGCTCTTCAGGCTATTATAATATGGCTAGATCATACTGTAGCACTCTCAACTTGGATCCAAATGAAAAGAGAGGCATATAGACCATATGATATTGGTGCAATCATACTGTCTCCTATAAAGATAGGCACGTCAGTATATAACCATAACTGTATAATTCATATTACAATTTGTATTTGGAAGCAGATCAAATCAAAATTTGTAATAAAGCCATTGTCTTTCCTGTTACCAATCAGCTGGAACCCTTCATTTACCCCTTCTTCTATGGATGCTACTTTCACAAAATGGAGAGACTTAGGTCTTAATGAGGCTACTCCTGCTGGTTTGGATTATCTTTTGGGGCTTGGAGGTGGGGTCAGTCATCTGATATCTTTACTGTACAACTCTTTTACCTTCTACAGAGAGTTTAAAATTGCAGTGGGAGCAAGAATTGGGGGAGGAGATATGTTCAGAATTCTGGACTGACGCACTAGAAAATATTCATACATGCTCTGTCAACTCTAGGCATTGCCTTTTTCAATTTAAGATTATCCATCGACTTCATTATACTAAAACAAAATTACATAGACTTTTTTCCAGATGTCTCCCCATTTTGTGACAAATGTTTTTCTCATTGTGATGGATGATTAAGGGAATTTGGGCTTTGTTTTCCCTCTTATTTATATTTCTGTGAAACAGGAAGCCATGGTCGGATAATGACTCACGTTACTCATTACGAGTACTCAAACTTGTGAATATGAATGGGAATATACTTCAGAGATATTTTACTCATAAGAATTTCCCCCCCCCCCCCCCACTCACACAATTTTAAATTATTATTATCCAATGGAAGGTTAGATTTTTGTGATTTTTTTTAACAAAAATCAAAAGGATTATCAATGCAGATTAATTTTCAGAGCCTTCTTTGATCATATTTACCAAGGGTGCCAACAATTCTGACCACGTCTGTATGTATATATATATATATATAATAGTGGCATCATTGTGCCAGTAGGAAATTACAGTCTTTAGAAAAGTAAAGTAGTTCTGAAAGTTGCATTAAAGAACAGACTATTCATTTTGGATCTCGAGATGAAGGAAGTACTTGTCAGTTTTGTGTGCATATACTGTACATCAGATGGCTCAGGAACAGTCTGCGGATGGCCATCTGAGACTAACATGTTCCCTTCTACTGTCACACACAATAGACAAAAAACATGCATGAAAAGAAAGGAAGCAAACAGTTCCAATGCCTTGCAGTCAGTTAAAAAACTAAATATGGGATGGGGGGAAATAAAAAGAGGAAAATAATCACGCTTAATATGCATGAGCCACTGCACTTGCAAAAGTAGAGTGAGATCAAGCAGTCGACACAATTCTGCATCCCTCCAAAAGCCAGCTGCAGTCTAAATCAAAGAGCAATCACTGTCCCCAGCCTGCTGAACAAATGAGAACAATACCCAGCCCTGATTAGGGAGAGCATTTGAGGCTAAAAAATGGCAGGCCGTGATTGTAAAAGAGGTGTCAGTTATCCAATCACTTAGCCTTTACCTCTGCAGGTATTTAAGAGGAGGAGGAGGGAGAATCAAGCCAGGAAAAAGGCATAAACAGCAGGCAGATATGGAGGGTGTTAATGAAGAATGAGTCACCGTGGCAGTACAGCTCCTGTCAGAGCGTCTAGGCTGTAGAGATAAAAGTCTTTCTGGCTGTGCAATCGCAGTTTTTGTAAGTGTCTAGTAGATGTGGGATAACGTTTGTCTTCCTGTTCTGTGATCTGAGCTGGGTTTGCTGTACGGGATTAGATGGAAAGATACACCAGGTCTTTCCCGTCGAGATACTGTAGTTTGAAAGCCGATAATTAACTCAAACCATCATGGTTTTTCCACAAAAGACCAATGCCAGAATGATTCAACAGATGATGAAACATCTTTTGATAAAGAACGGACATTATCGTAGTGAAAGATCTTGGCCTGCAACAAGAAACTTTCCCAACAGGATATCACTTTGAACGCAAACCATTAACAAGACAGCATAAACAAAAATAGATTCCCCTCTAAAAAAACGGATGCTATTGTTTCAGCGTCTTAATGGAATCGTTTCTTCAAAGCGCTCCTTTCTGCATATCTAAAGCTCGCTAGTCAAATGAATCCTCTATTTTTCCTTCACAAACCTCAGCGCTTTTAGCATCTGCTGCTCATTAGCTTCTATCAGCTGTATGTGGGGAACCGTCCACCGTGTTGAATCTGAGTAAAACGCTGGCGTTGTTCTTTGTCAATAGTTTTTCTGGCAAATGACGTGTCGGAGGAACAGATTGGTCAAGTTGATGACTCCATCGAGCTTAATTTACAAATGACACCATCACTTTTGGGGTCTATATGTTTTTCCGTTTCTCCCAAGCGGCCTCCAGATCCGGTTTAAAACTCAAGCCAAGTGTCTGGATGGATGAGTTGGAGTAAGCGAAGTGGAAAAGCAGGAGGCTTTTAAAAAATGGATACACCAAAAAGGAGCTGTCTCTATTTTAAAACAATGACAGCTCTCCTTAGTTGACTCGAAGTGTCTAATAAACAAGGACACACTATGTGCAGTCCTGGAAAACAATGCGTCCAGAGAGAGTCACATGCTTTCTTTAAGACCTCTGAGTCATCTATATTTTACAGGGTACCAAAACCGAGGAACAAAAGGAGTGAGGTAAGACTTAAAGTGAAATCTGGGGCGCTGAAGGCTTATTTTAGCTTAAAAAATAGACTTGTGCAGATGTGCGAAGTTTCAGTCACGCCAATCCTGCTTCTCCAGAATCCCTAGGGAGTTTAAGCCTCATGATCGTTTAAAGTTCTGCATGAGGAACATCTATCTATTCTAGGGTAATCTTTGAAATATGTTATCTGTGAGTTGGGTTTCTTTAACAAAGGCTCTTGATTCTTGTTGTTGGATAGCTTTATAGTCTCTCCACCGTGCTGTATGCGGCATATGAATCATTAAAAAAACTCGCTAGTATTATATGTGAGACTTCACAACATTCATATTGAACCCTACTTATATTCAACGAAGGAAATTATATGGTTAATGGCCCCCTTTGAACATATTTGTCAATTCCCTGCATGTATTGGTGAAGGCTGAGACTATTGTAGGCTGGTTGCATTGAATTTAATCACCATGGAAATAGAACAGATATTCAAAAGGAATAAAATGAACAAACTTGTTTTGAATATTTGTCTGTCTGTTAACTTCAAACCATCCTGGGATGAGCTACTGTAGTATAAAGTCAGATTAAACTGGATTAAAGTTTGGTTATACGGTTTAGGGTTTGGATTACCTGAAAATAAATATATCACAATAATTAACCAATGTGTAAAACATTATTCAAATTGTGGGTTCGTTATGCATAAACCACCATAAATATTGCAATAGTGTCAAATGTGTAATTTTACCAAAGATAATAAGTATTTTTTTATCAATACATAATATATAAATGTATAAATAAATAAATAAATCATTATTTTTATTTAATATATAAATAAATAATAATCAGTAAACTCAAATAAATCAGAATATACATAGGTGCACTAACTTTACAAAATTGGTCAACTCTAGGTGGAAACCATATACCGTTAAATTGTGTAAAATCAGATAATCGGATTGTGCCAACCAATCAAAAGTGCTGTCTGAGGCTGACCTAATCCATTGTTGATATTGTTCACTAAAACTATTACAATCGATGTATTGATTGAAATAAAGCTAAAATAACGTAAAATATAAATATTAGATTAAAAAAAAATACAATTACATATCGTCATGGCAAAAAAATAAGTACTAAAATAAAATTGTGTTAACATTGCTTTTAACTGTAAAATGTAAAAATGTTATGAAACAAAAACTCTTAATAGGTTAACATTAAGATTCCCGTATATTCAGGGAAAAACTGAACAAAAGATCTAACCGGACATTTCATGTAATTTTACAATAAAATACATTTTATTGTACAGTTCTTATAGGTAAAAAAGAACAAATCAATGTATAATCTACAGTGGAAAAACTGTTAAATAATATTCCCAGAATTCCTTATATGACACTTCACATTCAAAAGTATTTAGTTGGGTTACACTTTATTTTGATAGTCCACTTTATACATTCTACTAACTATAAGTAACTTTGCAACTACATGTCAACTAATTCTCATTAATTTACAAATACATGTTTACTAACTCTCAGAGTAGACTAGACTGTTAGGTTAGGTTTAGTAGAATAAGTTGACATATACTTGCAAAACAGTCTATTAATACTGTAATCATCATTTCAAAATGTTTAATTAAAATGAAAACTGAAAAAAAGAAAACAAATAAAAAATATGATTAAATATCATAATAATAAAATACAACGGATCTAACCCTTCTTTCTCTCCATCTGTTTATCTCGCTTGCTGTGCAGGAGCTGGAGAAGTTGGGAAGAGATCCAGATCAATTATGTGCACAGAGCTGACTGAGTTGCTGTATTGATTTTGATCAGCACACATTGGGAGTCAGACGGAGGGGGGGTGGGGGGGGGTGGAAAAGAACATTCTAGTGGTTTGGGTATTTGTACATAGTTTTTTTCTGATCGAGGGCTGAATTATTATTATGTGGAGGGCTGTATGTGCAGCTTCACTGCTGATAACAGAAAAATACTATATGTATATGCAGAGGAAGTTTCTTGCTTACATCCAATGTGATGTCTTCCCAACGGACAAGTGGGAGAAG
This sequence comes from Oxygymnocypris stewartii, assembly GCA_003573665.1. Classification (NCBI taxonomy): domain Eukaryota; kingdom Metazoa; phylum Chordata; class Actinopteri; order Cypriniformes; family Cyprinidae; genus Oxygymnocypris; species Oxygymnocypris stewartii. The sequence continues at coordinate 65,983 of QVTF01002892.1, read as the reverse complement.
GTCAAGTAACATGTAATTATGAGTTTGAAAAATACGTTTGTACTTGTAAATTTTTACACTAATCACAGTAATTCCAACATGACACGAGAGCATCTTTATTATTAGATATCTAGTTTTCACATCAGTTGAAGCTTCTCTTAACATTTTTTTATGATGGCATGACCTTTTGCAGTCATTCTTACTGAGGTCTGAATGTATAAGTCTGCGTGATGATCTTCCATTATAATTATGTGGTACAGTGGTATTCTACAGGAAGGACACACAGGGGCCTGCTCTTTCTTTCTTTCTGTGAGCAGGTACAGCGCTATTGTAATTCACAACTAAATTATGTTTAGTTCAAAAGTGAGGAGGAAACGTGTTGGAGACATTTATATGGAACAGAGCAATATCACACACTATGATGAAAGGAGCTTCAAAACATATGGTAGGGGCATCGGGAGGAGCAAAGAAACTTTTGTCCCAGCTTACCGTAATCACATAATGTATGACACATTTAGATCATGCCGTTACAATGGGGGTGCTAGCAAAAAAAAAAAGCTGAGGGGAAAAAAGTCAGAAAAAAAGTCAGAATCACAAGATTTACATGTAGATTTCAGAGGGAAAACAACAGAATTGTGAGATTTAAAGGGAGAATTCAGAGAAAAAAAGTCAGAATTGTAAGATTTAAATGCAGAATTCAGAGAATATAGATTTGCGAGATTTTAATGGAGAAATCCGAGAAAAAAGTCAGAATTGTGAGATATAAATGGAGAATTCTGAAAAAAAGTCAGAATCGCGAGATTTGAATGGAGATTTCCAAGAAAAAAGTCAGAATTGTGAGATTTAAATGGAGAATTCAGAGGAAAAAGTCAGAATCGCGAGATTTTAATGGAGATTTCTAAGAAAAAAGTCAGAATCACAAGATTTGAATGGAGAATTCCGAGAAAAAAAGTCAGAATTGTGAGATTTGAATGGAGAATTCAGAGAAAAAAGTCAGAATCTCTATTTAAATGCAGAATTCAGAAAAAAGTTAGAATCGCGAGATTTGAATGGAATTCAGAGAAAAAAATTCAGAATTGCTATTTAAATTCAGAAAAGAAAAGTTTGAATCGTGAGATTTGAATGAAGAATTCCGTGAAAAAAACAAGAATTGCAAGATAGATAAATTACATAACTGAAATTTACAAATTACCTTAATTCTATTTACTTTTAAATGTTAGATATAAACTTAGAATTCAGAGAAAAAAGAATTCAGAGAAAAAAAGTAATTACTGCAAGATATGAACTCTGAATGTTTTGTCAGAATTCCAAGATAAACAAAGTCTGAATTGTCAGATAAAAAGTCACATTAATTTATTAATTCATTCATTCATTCATTTCAGTGGCGGAAATGGGCTTCCATACAAACCTGTATGACTTAAAAAAACAAAAACAAAAAAAAAACAGATATATTGTCCATACAATGAAAGTCAATGGGATCTTTTGAATGGAGAAATCTGAGAAAAAAGTCAGAATTGTAAGATGTAAATGGAGAATTACAAGAAAAAGTCAGACTCGCGAGATTTGCATGGAGAATTCAGAGAAAAAAGTTAGAATTGTGAGATTTAAATGCAGAATTCTGAGAATTTAGAATCGCGAGATTTGAATGGAGAATTCAGAGAAAAAAGTCAGAATCGTGAGATTTGAATGGAGAATTCTGAGAAAAAAAGTCAGAATTGTGAGATTTAAATGGAGAATTCAGAGAAAAAAGCCAGAATCTCTATTTAAATGCAGAATTCAGAAAAAAAAGTTAGAATGTGAGATTTGAATGGAGAATTCAGAGAAAAAAGTCAGAATTGTGAGTTTTAAAAGGAGAATTCAGAGAAAGGGTCAGAATCGGGAGATTTGAATGGAGAATTCAGAGAAAAAAGTCAGAATTGTGAGATTTGAATGGAGAATTCAGAGAAAAAAGTCAGAATCTCTATTTAAATGCAGAATTCAGAGAAAAAAGTCAGAATCTCTATTTAAATGCAGAATTCAGAGAAAAAAAGTCAGAATCGCTATTTAGATTCAGAAAAGAAAAGTTTGAATCGTGAGATTTGAATGAAGAATTCCGAGAAAAAAACAAGAAATGCAAGATAGATAAATTACATAACTGAAATTTACAAGTTACCTTAATTCTATTTACTTTTAAATGTTAGATATAAACTTAGAATTCAGAGAAAAAGAGTCATAACTGCAAGATATAAACTTTGACTTTTTTGTCAGAATTCCAAGATAAACAAAGTCTGAATTGTCAGATAAAAAGTCACATTAATTCATTCATTAATTTCAGTGGTGGAAATGGGCTTCCATACAAATCTGTATGAATAAAAAATTAAATAAATAAATAGAGAAGATATATTGTCCATACAATGAAAGTCAGTGGGATCCAAAGTTATTTGGACCCCACTGACCTTCAATATATCGTTTGAAATCACGCAGGTTTAAAGTGACAAAAGATTACAGATGTTGCATTTTTATTTGACTATCTCTGAGTGTACCTAAATAGGTCTGTGGGGCTTTCTGGTCACTCGTTTGACTCCAGTGTTGACCTGAGAATGCTTAGGATTTTAAAGTCCTTTCCCCACATCGTCACTCTGCTCCAGCTAGTTCTTAATTGCAGTTTTCTATAAACCTGCCCTGGAGGTAAAACAAGAGCATTTAATAATTTATTGAAGCGTGTCAGACAATTTAGAAGGGGTTGTTCATTTAAAATGTAGAATCAGAAGACTCTTTTCATTAACCTCCTGCCAAACGACCACAGAATTGTAATTAAGAGATGAGGCGCGGCTGATTGGCAAGACTGACATTCGAAAGGAGAAACGAGCCGACGAGAACGGAATATTTTCTTGTTGTGCTTGCAGCCCAATACTTAAGAGATTAGAAATCAATTAAACAAATTTCCCCCAACATGCATATGGAGGGAGGTGCAGTCATAATTACTCCAATTAAGAATTCTGCACAGAATTGTGTGTGTGTGTGTGTGTGTGTGTGTGTGTGTGTGTGTGTGTGTGTGTGTGTTTTGGTAGGCTAATATAGAACATGAGGTCCTTGCAAAGTCCACCATCATGAAGACGCTGCCACTCTAGCTGAACCTCGTGAACTTCCTCTATAAGGGGAGCAGGATACATTGGATAAGAAATTCTGATGAAAGCTTAGTGTCTTTATAAAGGCACATCTCTGCTCAGAACGAGACACCTCTACTGTTTAATTACTAGCGGTGCTTGTTCTTAACAAGTGAATCTCATGAAAACATGTACAGATCACACATTCTGCCCATAAAATGAGGTACTCGTGTCTCTACCAGCAGGGGTAATTAAACCACACTAACCAACCAAACTAAGACTGCTTGACATGTTTTTACACTGAAAGTTTTGAATTTGGGAGATGCTTTTATCTAAAGCCAGTTATCAGCCTATGCATTTCCTGGGAATAACATTGGCTTTGCTAGCAAAATTTAATAATTAGGTTATTTTATTTTAGAAAAGTTTAAATAAATTAATAAAGATGGAAATAATAATAATAATTATAATTTTAAATACATAATTATAAATATTTATTTTATTGAATTACAGTAATAAATTATAACTTTGCTGTTTGATATTTAATTTATTTTGTAATGGTAATTAATAATTATAAAACAATTTTGCATTAGGAATAAATAAATACTCACATAAATATGATTATTATTGTTATTGTTATATATAATTGTATTTATTTATTTATTTATTTATAAAAGTAAACAGAGATAGAGAGAACAGCAGTTTTATTTTTTCAAGGTGAATCCCTTCATTATTTTGATTCAATGTGAACTTAAGATTTCAGATTTAAATGACATCTATGCTAATTGTTTCATTTACTTGCATAGTAAATATTTCAATCTATATCTTATCCATCTATGAGAAATGCTCTTTGTCATAAAAACATAACTAAAATACGCAACATAAGAACTCTCCCAACATTCCTTAAAATGCTACATATGAACTTCAAAATGCAGTTCATTAGTTCAATAGAACAGAATCAAAATGCAGTTTTTATGTCCTTGAAAGATCAAAACTGTACATAATGTTGGATTTTCCCCCCCGATTATTTACTCTAAAATAAATTGCTTCACACTGTGTCCAGAGCAAACCCCAGAACAACACCTGAGTGAACATGCCAAACGTTTCTCAAACAGATACTGTAAATATAATAGTATACTCTATTTTATGATCTTGTTCAGCTGTCAGCACTCATAATTAGTAGTAAACAGTCTCCATCACAGTAGTGTTTACAGTAGTGCGGTTTCCTCTCACTATGCATGTTTTTCTTCCTCTCCCTCTTTGTCTTTTCCCATCTGAACAGTCTCTTTCTGTCCAGGAGCATGACTCAAACTCACTGAGTTTCTTGGCAGGCACTGTGAATGGATTCACTATAGTGAGCATCATTACTACAACCTATAAATGAAATATAAGCATGCAGCATACGGTGGCATGCCTCCTCTGACTTAAACCTAGTAGAGTGTTCAACTGAATCTCTTAAAATAAGTCATGACTAAGCTTTAATTGTCAGGATATATACTCGATCACAAGATTAGAAGTATTCAGAACAACTTTTATTGAAGCTTTCGTTGGACTGCAGGTAAGTTCAGATGCACAAACAGGTACTGTGAGAATAATACTGAAGAATGACCTTCTTCTCTCTTCCAGAGAACGGTAGACTGGAATGTGGTATGAGTGCACAATTTAAGGAATGCAGGACATGGAACACCAAGGGGGGTGTGGAGTCTCAGGACGAGGGAAACAGGTGAGTAACACAAGGTGGTACTGCAGGAACAAACTGGAAGTATTTCTGGAACAATAGTTCTGAAATGCACAGAGAGCAGGTTAGTGGGTCTTTCCTAGTTCAAGGTTCGACAGGGAATGGAGGTGAAGTGTGTTCCTTTGTAGGGCTCAGTGATTGTTGGATTGCTGATTGATGGCAGGTGCAGGTGATTAGTATTCAGGTGAGTGTGATCTTTGTGTTGTGGATGTAAATGAGCCTGATTGATTCCTGACATTACCCCCCCCCCCCCTCCAGGGTCTGCGCCAGCGGACCGAGGACCCCGACGTCGTGGTGGTCTGCCTCGAGGTCGGGGGGCTGGTCGATGTGGATGCTGTTGGTGGAATTCAGTGAGCAGAGCCGGGTCTAGGATATCGTCTCGGAGAACCCAAGATCTTTCTTCTGGCCCATAACCTTCCCAATCGACAAGGTATTCCAATCGACCACCCCGACGTCGGGAGTCCAGAATTTCATGGACAGAATAGATGGGATCTTCTTCGATGGTGGGTATGGAAGGAGTGTGGTCAGGATCAGGTTCTGTGGTGGGAGGAAGAATAGAAGGATAGTGAGGTTTCAGGAGTGACACATGAAAAACTGGGTGAATCTTGAGGTGAGGAGGGAGGAGGAGCTTATATGTGACTGGATTGATTTGGTGGAGAATTTTGAAGGGTCCGATATATCGGGGACTTAGTTTACGGCAGGGCTGACGTAGACGAATGTCTCGTGTCGAGAGCCAGACAAGTTGGCCAGGTTCAAACGTGGGCGTGTCATTTCGTCGTGTATCCGCAAATCTTTTATGTCTGCGTATGGCCTGCTGGAGATGACGGTGGGCGTCATTCCACACTCTCTCACTCTCTCGAAACCAGTAATTAACCGAAGGGACCTCGGAAGGCTCACCGGACCAAGGAAACAGTGGTGGCTGGAAACCAAGGAAACATTGGAAGGGAGTTAGTCCGGTGGTGGTCTGATGCAATGAGTTTTGGGCGTATTCTGCCCAGGCGAGGAATTGATTCCATGTGTCTTGATGGTTTTGACAGAACGTACGGAGGAAACGATTTATCTCTTGAACCTTTCTCTCAGTTTGTCCATTAGCCTGAGGATGGTACCCCGATGTTAAACTTATCGTAACTCCGAGAAGAGAAAAGAAAGATTTCCAAACCCGTGAGATAAACTGGGGTCCTCGATCGGACACAATGTCCTCAGGGATGCCAAAATGCCGAAAAACCTGGTTGAAGAGACTCTCAGCTGTCACAAGGGCTGTAGGGAGACCTGGTAAGGGAATCAGTTTACAGGCTTTGGAGAATCTGTCGACTATAATGAGAATGCAGGTGTTGCCTCCTGATGGAGGTAAGTCGGTAATGAAATCAATGCCAAGATGTGACCATGGCCGTTGAGGAATTGGTAGAGGTAAAAGTTTCCCAGAGGGTAAGTGACGTGGAATCTTCGATACAGCGCAAACTTGACATCCCTGGACGAAACGTTGTAATTGCTCTCTCATGCCTGGCCACCAATATCGTTGTTGTAGAAGGGTGTAAGTTTGTGTTGCTCCGGGATGACCTGTACCAACTGACGAATGAGCGGATTCGATGAGAGGTAGACGATGATCGTTGGGAACGTACGTGAGGTTGTCAGGGCATCCCGGTGGGGTAGGTTCTTGTCTTGTAGCTTCTTGGATCTGATCATCAATGTCCCATTGAATAGGGTTAACAAAAACTTCAGTGGGCAGGACTGTTTCGGGCTCGTCAACGGTACCTGGAACGGCATGGATACGGGACAAGGCATCTGCACGGATGTTCTTGGTTCCTGGACGATAGGTAATATGGAAGTGGAACCGGGTGAAGAATAAAGCCCAGCGGGCTTGACGTGGGTTTAGTCTTTTGGCTTCTTTGAGATACTGGAGATTCTTATGATCGGTCAGCACCATGAATGGATGTTGTGCCCCTTCGAGCCAATGTCTCCACTCCTCCAGAGCCAGTTTAATGGCGAGGAGTTCTCGGTTACCCACGTCATAGTTCTGTTCAGCTGGTGACAATTTTTTTGAAAAGAATGCACAGGGAAGAGGTTTATGGGCATTCTCCTGATGTTGAGATAGTATGGCACCTACTCCAGTCGTGGAGGCATCGACTTCCACGATGAAGGCGAGATCTGGGTTTGGGTGACGTAGAAGAGGAGCAGTGATGAATTTGTTCTTCAATGTTTGAAAGGCATGGTCTGCGTAAGGGTCCCAGGACAGGGACTTCGGTTTCCCTTTCAGAAGAGATGTAAGTGAAGAAGTTAGGGTACTGTAATTGTTAATAAATCTGCGATAGAAATTCGCGAAGCCAAGGAATCGTTGGAGTTCTTTTACTGTTTGCGGTGTGGGCCATGAAGTGATTGCTGTGACCTTTCCATCGTCCATCTGTACCCCCTGCTTACTCACGACATACCCAAGGAAGGCAACTGATTCTTGGTGGAAAAGACATTTCTCTGCTTTCAGGAAGAGGGAGTGATTTCGTAATCGTTGGAGAACTTTGGAGACATGTCGTCGATGTGCAGATTCGTCCTGGGAGAAGATCAGAATATCATCGATATAAACAATTACAAATTTGTTGAGGAAATCACGGAGTACCTCGTTCATGAAATCTTGAAACACCGAAGGGGCGTTGACCAGTCCATACGGCATAACAAGATACTCGTAGTGACCTGACGGGGTAATGAATGCAGTCTTCCACTCATCCCCATCTCGGATCCGAATGAGATTATATGCACTCCTGAGGTCTAATTTGGTGAAGATACTAGCACCTCGTAGTTGTTCGAGTGATGTGGGTACGAGAGGAAGTGGGTACCGGAATTTTATGGTGATCTTGTTAAGGGCACGGTAATCGATGCAAGGTCTTAGGCCCCCGTCTTTCTTTGCCACGAAGAAGAAACTAGATGCTGCTGGGGAAACAGAAGGACGAATGTACCCCTGATTTAAGGCTTCTTGGATATATTCTTCCATGGATCGTTGTTCTGGGATGGAGAGTGAATAAACGTGACTGCGAGGCACCGTTTGACCAGGTTCCAGGTCAATCGCGCAATCCCAAGGTCGGTGTGGGGGAAGATGAGATGCTTTTTCAGGACTAAACACGTCTGCGAAGGAAGCATAACAGGAGGGAATGGCTGTGGACTGTTTTTCTTTAGGACTCTCAATAGATGTCATGGCGATGGGAATAACCTTGGGCGAAGGAGGGACAGGCCTTGGAAGTTTTGGGAAGCAAGTAGAGAAACATGTAGACCCCCAGCGCAGAATATCTCCGTTCTTCCATGAAACCTCGGGATTGTGCTGGATGAGCCAGGGTCTACCAAGAATGATCGCAGAAGTAGAATTTTCTAAGACCAGAGGAGTGAATGGTTCTTCGTGTAAACAGCCTACTCTTAACGTGATTGGTTTTATTCGGTGTTTCACATACCCAGGATTCAAGGCTTTTCCGGTCACTGATTTGGCGGTGTACGGGGTTGGAGAGAGAGTCTTCGGGAGTTGAAGTTGCCGGCAGAGGTCGCCCGAGATGAAGTTACCTGCTGACCCTGAATCGATGAGGGCTGTAACCAAAATGATAACATCAGCAGAAATCAATGATACGATGGTGGATAGTGGCGCAACATGGAGGGAACTGATTGTCATCGAACTCACCAAGAGACGAGGTGGACGAACAGGGCAGACACCGATGTAATGGGTGTTGTCTCCACAATACAGACAGAGATTATTGGTCATGCATCTAGTTCTTTCAGATAGAGAAAGACGGGTCTGGTCAACTTGCATAGGCTCAACCCCACGGATATCTGGATTCTCAGCAGGTCTGGATGAGAATGCATATGATGATTGGCGGCGATCAGGATAACAATTTTGAACTCGACGGGAGACTCGGATAGATTGTTGAATAAACTTCTCAACGCCCATGACGTCATCATAAATTGCGAGGTGTATCCTGAGGGCTGGATTCAATCCTTGACGGTAAGTAGTGATGAGTGCTCTCTCGTCCCATCCACTCGCAACGGCAAGAGTTCTAAACTTCAAAGCATAATCTGTGACAGACATTTGGCCTTGTTGGAGATGATATAATTGTTCACCAACTGATGAGTCACCTATGGGACAACCAAAGACTTCTTTGAAGTGTGTTATGAAATTTTGAAGAGAATCCGTAACCGGTCCTGTTCGATTCCACAAGGTTTCTGCCCATTGAAGTGCTCGGCCAGATAGGAGTGAAATGATGAAAGAGATTTTTGAACGTTCAGTGGGGAACTGGTAAGGTTGTACCTCTAGAGCGAGAGAGCATTGAAGGAGAAATCCACTGCAATCCTCTTCCCGGCCGGAGAAGGGCGCTGGTTTCACCATCGGACTGGAAATATACACCGGGGAAGAAGCGATAGGTGCGGAAGTGGGGATCGCTGCAGCTCCGTGCCCAGCCATCTCGAGCAGAGGATTTCCAGCTGGATTGGTCCCTGGATCGGGTTGTCCTGAATCCATATCGGTTTTACGGTCGAACCTTCTGTCAGGATATATACTCGATCACAAGATTAGAAGTATTCAGAACAACTTTTATTGAAGCTTTCGTTGGACTGCAGGTAAGTTCAGATGCACAAACAGGTACTGTGAGAATAATACTGAAGAATGACCTTCTTCTCTCTTCCAGAGAACGGTAGACTGGAATGTGGTATGAGTGCACAATTTAAGGAATGCAGGACATGGAACAACAAGGGGGGTGTGGAGTCTCAGGACGAGGGAAACAGGTGAGTAACACAAGGTGGTACTGCAGGAACAAACTGGAAGTATTTCTGGAACAATAGTTCTGAAATGCACAGAGAGCAGGTTAGTGGGTCTTTCCTAGTTCAAGGTTCGACAGGGAATGGAGGTGAAGTGTGTTCCTTTGTAGTGCTCAGTGATTGTTGGATTGCTGATTGATGGCAGGTGCAGGTGATTAGTATTCAGGTGAGTGTGATCTTTGTGTTGTGGATGTAAATGAGCCTGATTGATTCCTGACATTAATAGACTTGTATGGGGAGAACAACTTTGGCAATAACCTGCTGCATGGAAAGTCAGTTTCAATAAAGTTATACATTGTTTATAAAGGTGCATTTGATTTTGAGGGAAGTAAATCAATGAGTATTTATTGAAAATAGGATTAGTATTATTATTGGTAACACTTTACAATAAGGTGTCATTTGTTAACATTAGTTATTGTATTAATTAACATGAACAATCAATTAACACTCAATTTATTACACTCTTTATTAATGAACTACTCTAACACTATTTTTGGCAGCTCTGTGATAGCGATACACATGCGAGCGAGGGAGTCGTGGCCCACTCCGGTCAAATGTTTTGATATGAACAGCACATCAGTCCTCAGAGCTCCGTACAGCAGTTCCGGCTGCGTGCACTGTGGAAATCCCTAAAGCATGACCAGCCGAATACGGCTTCTCCCATCATGCCATGCACTAAAAGAACCAAAAATGCTGAGTGACGCTCGAGCAATCAGGAACAAGCACTCTGTCAGAAGACTGTCGGAGGAGGGCAGGGGTGTCATGGCCGGGCGAGCGAGACACAGCGGGGCAAGAAACAGCATGCTGATGTCCATGTGGCTGTATGCACCAGCATCCTCACTCTGATTCATCTGTCATACCGAATCATAACTCTGAGTCATGTGCTTCTGACCTGAGAAAAAACAGCCGGGGCTGTAAAGTGGTGGAACATGATCCAAAAAACCGTAGGACGGAAAAAGCAAATGATAAATGCAAATTATAAATGCGAATAATCATGCAAACATTCCTGCTTGACATTCAATGTAAAATCTGAGATCTGAAGCAGCAGGTTCAATAAGCATTGAAGTAAAGTCTGGCCTCTGTTCAAAACATCCAGAAAGCGAGGTTTAGTGCCCCTTCACAATAGCTGTCTCTGTTATCAACAAATAAATATGAATCACAGAGCACATTTGACTGTGGTCTGCCGGGATTTAAATACTATTTACATGATCCATCAGGCTCATGATATTGTTCTTAATTTGGTTTTAAACGGATTAAGAAAGGATCACTGCTGTGTACCGTTTCACAGTTGGTTAATTTGGCACCAAACGAGCTGTGTTCCCGCCATAAGCTCTTGCCACAAAGTTTGTCCAGTGGAACCGACACTTAATTGTTCATCAAGCGTTGTGACTGAGGGCAGCGCTTTAAAAAATAACTCATTACAATCTTGCGTTACTCATTATAAAAAAATGGCTCTTATTTTGCATGAAAAGCAACATTTTGTATTCCTTTTTTTTCAACCATGCGCTGACTGAATCTCTCTCTCTCTGATTTCTCATTCTTGGCTTGCAGGCATTTATTTTTGCATTTTTGCTGTCCCAAGTGGCAGCATCTCTCAACATACAGTAGATTGAATGCAGTAATTAGTAATTAAATAATTAGCTTTTTATTCATATCTAATATCTAAAATCAAATTTATAAATATTACCACAAAAAATATGATCTGTAATATTTGATGTACAAAACTAGAGAAAGGGTAAACTCGTGTGTGTGTGTGTATATATATATATATTTATATATATAATATAATATTTATAATGACATATAACATAATATAATATAACATAACATAACATACAATAATATAATAATATAACTGTAGACATTTATTTAAATATAACATTTATGTAAAATATATTTATAAATTATAATGATTAAAATATTACATTATTTAATTATGTACTGACAAATGCTATTGAAATAAATATAATATAGATATATTTATTTAAATAAATAATTAGTAATACTCACACACACACACACACACACACATATATATATATTGTCAATTATACACAATTTGTCTAAGTAAACTTAATTTGTCAGTAAATATGTAAATATAGCTATTTTGTGATTTGATTTCGTTTATTAATTTAATAACATACAGATCTTTCCATATGTCCAAGTGAAACGGATATGAAAAAAGGGGCAGGGACTTGGTTTTGTTCATTGGTTGTGGATTGTATGGAGACAGATCCATAAAAGAAAGGTGCGGTGTTTAAGAAGACTGAATGATTGGAGTCCAGCATATGTCACAACACACGCCTGTTATTTCACTGGAAGAGCAAGACATTTCCATCAAGAACAACAGGGTTGAAAAATGAAAAAATAAAATAAACATATGCATAAACGAACTGTTCACAAGATCAATAACATGCATTTAAAAAATAGATAAGGTAAATTTTCATTTCACATTGCATTTAATGCATTACCATACTTGAAATACGCATCTGATAGCGTAATGTGTGTAACTCCAGTAGAACTTGTGAGTTTGCATATTGGCCTATTACTCACTCGCCATAACAACATGTAGGATCCTCATTTATGGTGTTCTGTCTTCACGGGGGCAGGGCCACGCACCTCAGATTAAAGAGAAATATTCATTGAAATGTATCTCACCTCTATTTTTCCACTCCTGTGCGAGGGAATAGAGCTTTTGATGTCAGCAGCAGCTGGAATGTGAGTTTGGGTAAGGAGGAAACGTGGAGCGAGTTTCAATCAGCGCTGAGCACACGCTGATGACCCTCCGCTCCGTCTCCGCCATGTGCATGACATCCCTTTCATTATTAATTCATCTCTTAATTGCCTGGCAGACACTCTCATTCTGAGTGACTTATACTTCCAGAGTATCGCACTTTGTCCCCTGGGGTTCAGTCTGGTGGTTTTACTTATAGGCTGCGTTCACACGGTGAATATTTACTAAAAACTATCACTCTTGAATGGTCCTGTTTACACAGAAATGAACAAAAGCGGATTTAATTATGTCTGTATGGATGGATAACCAATGTCAATCCGATTTCCTATTCTTACAATAATTGTAAATAAGTAAATAACCCTGGAAAACATCACATTAGACACAAATTGAAGAGTTAAATTAGATTGGGAGGTAATTAAACAAATCTTCACAGGAAGAAATTACATTTTAAAATATTTCACAATAGAAAAAGGCCAATTCTTCAAATCACAATTTTGCTTATAAAATGACAAACACCAAAAGAAAGTAAATACTTTGCAATCAAAATGTGGCTGGATTCATGGGAACAACATATAAACAGTCATAAAGTCATCTCCAGCATGGCTATACATATTATTTTCCCATCTTTATTCAATCTCACTGTTTTAGGGAAAGATTTCGGGCACACGTCCTCATCTGCCATATGTTCCAGTAGAGTTGTGTTCAAGCAATCTTAATGCTTTATGTGAGTGATATCCAGATGCTGGTGTTATTTTATGGAAAGTGATTTTATTTTTCCTACGTGAAGTCTGAGATCACAGCGCAGTACAAAAACTGATTTGTGAGCTAACACTAGCTAATTAGCGTCCTCTTGTTTTTACCAAAATGGGCTCAATCACAAATGTTGAGTGGAGTTAATTCTGGTCAAGAGCCACTTGCTGAAAAAACAGAGAAGCCTCAGCTAAGTGTGCATATGATAGACTGAGAGCTCAAACCCACTGAGTTTTACACTGGAGTTAACATAGTCAGACGGCTCCCGATTCAAGACTTATGCCAGAAAAAGCATGCTGTTGTTGGGGAATGGACAGAAAAAGCCCAATGACGCAAAGAACTCCCAGAATGAGAGATAGAACAAATAATTTTTTTGTGAAGACAAAGTATTTCACATAAATCCAACAATTACAATGAGAAAAACAAGTCGCAAATGTGATCAACAAGCTCAGAACAAAGACCCAAAGACAAAAATATGTTTACACAATAAACATATTTAAATTCATGTGATACTGTTACAATCTCATTTGTAAACTTTAACTACATTAGTAAACAAACTAATACTGAAAATACTGTACTTCGTTATCTTAGTACTCAGTTCATATTAATTGCAACATTTAATAATACATTATTAAAATCCAAATAATTATGTTAATATTAATGAATGAACTTTAGCTAACATTGAACATTTGTACTTTTGTCAATTCATGTTAACAAATATTAATAAATATTGCAATAAATGTGTTGTTCATTGTTAATATTAGTCATTGCATTAATTAATGTTTACTAATGAACCTTATTGTAAAGTGTTACCCATTTAATTAAAGGTATTTATTAATTAATTACTTATTTATTTATTTATTAAAGACGATTAACTGTATTGTAATGTGACTATTTGACAATTATGAATTTAAATGAATAAATAAAAGGATAAACATTTCTTGTAATGTTACTATTTCTTTAAATAAATAGATGGAATTAACTGTTGTAATATGACTTTATATATTTTATAAACACATACAATTTGTGTTGTGATGTGACATTATATAAATAAAAGGTAACTAATTTTATTTATTGTAATATGACTTTAAATCTCAAAATTGTTTTTCAAAAACAAAATATCAACTAGTTACTACTCATATATTTTACTCTCAGGCAGAAACAGCGTCCATAAAAATTGTGCATGAATAAAAAAGGTACGATCATATGCTTACATGAATTAATATGACATAAACGACAGTCTTGAATCTGTGATCCTTCAGCATAGTGTTACAGCATTAAGTTGAATCTCTCAAAAACTCAAGAGTCAAACAAACAAGAAACTTCACGCGAGTCATGCTTTCTGACCTCAAGGTAAATAACAGAACACCGACTGATCAATATATGAATATGAAACATATGAAGTTTTTCTTACACTTTTTCAAGGTCATGGTTTCGATTCCCAGGGAACATAAAGATGGATCAAACATACTGCTTGAATGCACTGAGTGAATGCGAAAATATAAATGTGCAAACAACACAGCTGGTAACCCATCAATTAAAGCCCATATTATTAAAAGAGGTCCAGACAGAATATGGTGACATAAACAAATACAGCAGGAATAATGAAGACATAACTCAAAACCAATTCCTCCAGAGTGCCACAAATGCAGTCTTATTTTTAGCTTATGTCATATAAAGCAGGTACACAGTAGTTGTTTTTTATTTTGTTCCTACAGAGTTTTGGTAACAAGCCCTAAATGTAGTTTTGTCAAGTAATGCAAAACATTTCGGCATTCTCTTCAAATAATATTTCGGGTTAAGAACAAGTTCAGCTCAATCAACATCATATGTGGAATAATATGCAGCATCACCAACTAATTCATATGTTTCCCATATTTTATCTAAAAAAAGAAGCTGGGCTACAATGAGATTTGTAAAATGGGAGTGAATGAGGCCAATATGTAAATAACAAAAGTTGTCAAATTGGATAAAACTTTAGACAGAAAATGATATACACTCACTAAAATCATGTTAAATGCTTTTATAAAATTAAAAGCTTAACATGTATGCTTTTTAAATCCTCCAAAAATAGAGTTTTCCAGTAGAGTTTTATTTTCCAGTAAATACTGTAACTATATTTCTCCCACTTAATCAGGACTGGGTGTCTTAGATGAGTTTTTCCTTGCAGCATGTTATTCAGTGGGAAATGAACATTTCTCTGATGTCAGTTATATCCTAGAGGACGGTTTCCTGCAGTTGTGTGTGTGCTTTTACCATAGAAAGTTGTATCTGAACAATATTTCCTACTGTTTCCAGAAGCACAAGGATTGATTATTAGTCTCGTTCACTCCAAATTTAACAAGCTCTAAATGAAGCAGCGTGTGAGTTCAACCCAGAGCCGTCAACAACAAACAGAGTCTGGAAATGCCAGAGACGAAAACAGGGTTATGGGTTGTAAGCTCAGGTTCTCCTCATGTTTTTTCAAGCCCCTTCTTTCTTTCTCTGTCTCTCACTTCAAAAAAACAATACTGTTCTAGCAAGTTTCATCAGGAAATGTTTCATTGAGTCACACTCTAAAATTATTGAACATGCGTGAGACATTACGACTACAACACACACCTCTACACCTATATGACTCAGACAAACGCATTTTAAAGCAGAGGAGGTAACAAAAGTCCAGATTATAGCCAACCTCGAAAACCAAAAAGTTCCTCACGAATGGTGCAATAGAGAAGTGTGCTGAAACTGACAAGTATGTGAAAAGCAGAAGCTGCAAAGTCTCTTTAAGTAAAGTCAGTTCACTCTGTGCACATGTGAGTCAAGCCTCCAGGCAGCTATTTGCAGCCATGCAAGGATAGCGCTAAACTACTGTACATGAATGGAGAAATAATGGAGAAATATTTCAATAACATAAAAAACAATGGTATACAACTATATAATAATGGTATACAAATGCAAAAGACTAATAATAAAAAGAAGAAGAATAACAATTTAATAAATACATTTTAAATAGTCAATCAATTCACAGGTCAAAATATTACATTTTTTCAGAAAACAATAAAGCACAAAAAAACTTAATAAAAACAAAATAAAATAAGACAACAAGCAAGGACACTAATAATAATAATAATAATAATAATAATAGCAATAGTAATAATAATAATAATAATAATAATAATACTTTAAGTTCCCTTTATTATATATTATATTATATATGCATATATAATATATATATGCATATATTATATATATATATATATATATATATATATATATATATATATATTATTATGCGTTCTTTTTTATACTGCAAGGAATTCTTTGAGCTGCCTTTTATTAAAAATGCCATACAAAATTGTACTCTTAAAATAATAATAATAATAACTTGTGTTTAAAATGTTCAATATGTTTTAATAAAAGTAATCAGCTTGTCAAAATATTAAAACATTTTAGACAAAATAAAACAAAACTAAAATAATACAAACTAAATAAAATAAAACAACAAACAAGAGAAAAAAATAAACAACAATAATAATAATATAGTAATACCTTAAATAAATATGTTTCAAACATTCAATGTATTTTAAATCCAGCTAAAAGCAATCAGCTGGTCAAAACTAAAACATAAAAAATGAATAAAAACTAAACAAAATAAGACAACAACAATAACAATAATAATAATAATGATAATTGTATAAATGTATTCTGCTTTCTGTTTTTTCTATCCTTATTCTCTCAATTCTTTGAGCACATACTCAGAACAATCCCAGTTGTAAAGATTTCAATAGAAGTGTGCTGTGGGCTGAATCAGAGTGAGATTAAACAGAAAACGCTCCTCCACCGGGGGTCAATTCAGCACATGTTCCTGCTCCAGATTCCTGTCATCACAAGTGTTGCTGTCTCACAATGCGGGGTGACAGCAAAGACAAGAGCTGACACTTTGAGGAGCACAAGGTCTTGGTAGAAGGGGTAGAACGGAGGACAGCGAGACAAGGGAAAATGCTCCGTGGACTGAAGAAGAATTCTCAATGGACTATATGTTACTAGAAACAACTCGACAGTTTCCCCTCGTCTCACAGTGAAGCACCCAGACGCGTCCTACAAGAGCATACAGCCACTCATTGGGATTCTGGGCTAGTTCTGATCCTGACCTGACCTGAACTTTAATTAAGTTAACCTTATTTTTACAACAATGCAGAGAGCCAGTCATCATTTAATTAACTCCCATGGGCTGCAGTGGAGAGACAGAACCCAGAGACGTCAGGGAGCAGGAGATGAGTGCTCTTTCAGCTGTCTTGGGCTTGTGCGTCCAGCACTTAAGCGGATTCACTAAGGACAGGCTGTATGTAGAGGATGTGTAGGCTACGAAGGCCACTTAAAACATCTCTAAGGACACGAATAGCTGTCAGTCATGTTATATAATGTCTTCTATGTTTAAAGCAATGTTTTGGGTTCAATCTGAGCTCTATTTATAGCATTTTTGTCACAATATTGATCACCACAGAACATAATTTCTCCTCTTTTGTGGGTAGTTTCATCATCATTTACTCTCACTTAAGTTGTCCCAAACCTGTAGGAGTTAAAAATATATTTTGAAGAAAGTTGATAACCAAACCAAAAGTTGCTTGTAGCCATTAACTTCCATAATGGGGGGGGGGGGATTTATAGATATAAATATATAGGGCCATTCACACTGCTGTAGTTACAGAACGTCTAGGTTACGTACGTAACCCCCGTTCCCTGATGGAGGGAACGGAGACGTTATGTCGTGACGACATAGGGGATTTACTTGGAAGCCCCGAACATCTCTGACTAAGAGAAAACGCCAATGAAATTGGCTAGTGGATTTTGCATACCTGAGCCACTCCCCGTGCATACGGGTATAAAAGGGCGACAGGTGCATCCACTCATTAGGTTTTACGCTGAGGAGCCGAGACGAGTCCCTGGCAACCAGCGATGGTTCAAGATTGTGGCATGGGGACATAACGTCTCCGTTCCCTCCATCAGGGAACGGGGGTTACGTACGTAACCTAGACGTTCCCTATCTGTCGGTCACTACGAGTTATGTCGTGACGACATAGGGGTCCTATGGAAAGCGCCACAAGCTGAACCCCGTCACAACCTTGTGGCATGCAGATGTTGACAAGCGAGTGCGTGACAGACAAATGCCATGCAAGAGGTTGCAACCTTCCTACCGCTCCAGTGCAAATTCGCTAACCTTGGTGCCCACCGGGACCACTGAGTACATCGCTGCTGGAGATAGCCAAGCCGCTGTTCCTTTCCCCATGGAATCGGAAGGGATTTCGACCTTCAGTGAAAGACAGCTTCAGGTCTTTCCTATTTGTTGTTTACAGCTTGTCGTAACGGCAGGGAAGCGAGCCTTCCAGAGAAGGGCGCTACGGAGGCCACATCCTGCCCGAAGGGAGGTAACATGTGGAGACACTGATATGGACTGGCCCAGGCTTGGGGCAGTACTACATACGAGTGGACTCTGGGGCAGATCCTACCTAGGAGTAGGGGGGAGGGCTGCCAGCAGAACCTGACAGAAGCTCTGTCACAGGGAAGACACGGGTTTACCGTGAGGGAAACCTTACCGTGGAAGAATACACATATGGGATTACCCGAAGGGGAATCAGGCCATACGGCCACCTAGCCCAGTACAGGGGCTGACCGGAGACCCGGGCGAGCTAACACCAGTACTGGGCCTGGCGTCAGACTGCTCCGCCCAGTCTGACTGCCGGGGGTGCTTGGAGGATTCCACCAGGGTTCACCGTCCGGGGAACTGAACTGGGGGAGAAAAAGGCGCTCGTATCCCCAGGTGAGGGGGAATGGCGCAGCAAGCGTGACACCGGCCAGTTCTTCCCGCCCATTACTTACCCAACACACGGGAAGAAACTGGCTCAACGCGGAGATTGTAGAATCTTGCGAAGGTGTTCGGTGTCGCCCAGCCCGCAGCTCTGCAGATGTCTGCCAAAGAGGCGCCGTGCGCCAACGCATGGGAGGAGGCAACACTCCTGGTGGAGTGAGCCCTCACCCCCAGGGGGCACGGCTCGCCTTGTGACTGGTACGCCAAGGCGACGGCCTCCACTATCCAGTGGGCCAACCTCTGTTTGGAGACAGCCTTCTCTTTCTGCTGCCCTCCGTGGCAGACAAAGAGCTGCTCGGAGCTTCTGATGCTCCGGGTGCGGGTCACGTATATGTGCAATGCTCTTACGGGACACAGCAACGCTAAGGCTGGATCTGCCTCCTCCGAGGGCAGTGCTTGCAGGTTCACCACCTGATCGCGGAAGTGCGTGGTGGGAACCTTGGGCACGTATCCAGGCCGGAGTCTCAAGACAACGTGAGAGTAGACCGGCCCGAACACAAGGCACTCTTCGCTTACCGAAAACGCCTGGAGGTCCCCGACCCGTTTGATGGAAGTGAGCGCGGTCAGGAGCGCTGTCTTAAGAGACAGGAACTTCAGCTCGACTGAGTCCAGCGGCTCAAAGGGGCCCCTCTGAAGTTCAGCCAGGACGATAGAGAGGTCCCAAGAGGGCACAAGGGGAGGCCTGGAGGGATTCATCCTCCTGGCCCCCTTCAGGAACCTCACGATGAGATCATGCTTTCCCAGGGACCGGCCGTCCACTGCATCGTGGTGAGCCGCAATAGCGGCTACATACACTTTCAAGGTGGAGGGTGACAGCCTACGCTCCAACCTTTCTTGCAGGAAAGAAAGCACTACTCCAATCGTGCATCTTCGGGGGTCTTCTCGGCGAGAAGAACACCAGGTCGCGATCAGACTCCATTTCAGTGCGTAGGTTTGCCTTGTTGAAGGAGCTCTAGCCTGAATGATGGTCTCTACCACCGCTGGTGGTAGACCAGTCAAGTCTGCCGCGTCCCGTCCAGGAGCCACACATGGAGGTTCCATAGATCCGGACGCGGGTGCCATATGGTGCCGAGCCCCTGAGAAAGGAGGTCCTTCCTCAGAGGAATGCGCCAGGGAGGTGCTGTCGCGAGGGAAATGAGTTCGGGAACCCAGGTCCGGGTGGGCCAATGGGGCGCAACCAGCAGGACCTGCTCCTCGTCCTCCCTGAGCTTGCACAATGTCTGTGCGAGTAGGCTCACTGGGGGAAACGCATACTTGCGTAAGGCCCGAGGCCAGCTGTGTGCCAGTGCGTCTGTGCCGAGGGGGCCCTCGGTCAGGGAGAAGTACAGCTGGCAGTGGGAGGACTCGGGGGAGGCAAACAGGTCTACCTGAGCTTCCCCGAATCGACTCCAGATCAGCCGGATCGTCTCGGGATGGAGTCGCCACTCTCCGGGGAACGTGAGCTGTCGTGAGAGCGCGTCGGCCGCACGATTGAGCTGCCCCGGGATGTGAACAGCACGCAGTGACTTGAACTGCATGTGACTCCAGAGGAGGAGATGGCGGGCGAGCTGTGACATGCGGTGTGATCGTATACCCCCCAGCCGGTTGATATACGAGACCGCCGCAGTGTTGTCCGTGCGGACTAGCACGTGCTTGCCCAACAGCAGTGGCCGGAACTGCCGCAAGGCTAATGCACTGCCCACAGCTCCAAGCAGTTGATGTGCCAAAGCAGTCGGGGCCCTGTCCAGAGCCCCGAGGCTGCCTGCCCGTTGCATGTAGCGCCCCAGCCCGTGCTGGAGGCATCTGTTGTGACAACAGTATGCCGGGACACTTGTTCTAGGGGCACCCCGGCCCGTAGAAAGGCAAGGTCTGTCCAGGGGCTGAGGGAGCGGCGACACTGCTGGGAGATACCTACTCGCAGTGTACCGCGGCGCCATGCCCACCTCGGGACCCGGGAGTGTAGCCAGTGCTGAAGTGGTCTCATATGAAGCAATCCGAGCGGCGTGACTGCAGCTGCGGATGCCATATGCCCCAGGAGCCTCTGAAACTGTTTCAGTGGTACCACATTCCTGCCTCTGAAGGAACTCAGGCAGTTCAGCACTGCTTGGGCACGTTCCTCCGTGAGGCGTGCCGTCATACTCACCGAGTCTAACTCCACACCGAGAAAAGAGATTCTCTGCACAGGGGAGAGCTTGCTCTTTTCCCAGTTGACCCGAAGCCCCAACTGGCTGAGGTGCCGGAGCACCAAGTCCCTGTGATCGCCCAACTGCTCTCTGGATTGAGCTAGGATAAGCCAATCGTCGAGGTAGTTGAGGATCCTGACGCCCACTTCCCGTAACGGGGTAAGGGCGCCCTCTACAACCTTCGTGAACACACGGGGAGACAGGGAGAGCCCGAAGGGGAGGACCCTGTACTGCCATGCCCGACCTTCGAACGCAAACCGTAGAAACGGTCTGTGTCGCGGAAGGATCGAAACGTGAAAGTAAGCGTCCTTCAGGTCGATCGCTGCAAACCAATCCTGGGGCTGAATGCATTTGATCATGCGCCTGTGCGTCAGCATCTTGAACGGGAGCTTGTGCAAAGCCCGGTTCAAGACTCGCAGATCCAGGATTGGCCGAAGGCCACCACCTTTCTTGGGTACGATGAAGTAAGGGCTGTAAAACCCCTGCCTCATCTCGGCTGGAGGGACCGGCTCGATTGCATCCTTTGCCAGGAGGACAGCAATCTCCTCGCGCAAGACAGGGGCGTTCCGGACTGCCACCGACGTCTCGAGAACGCCGTTGAACTTGGGAGGTCGCCTGGCGAACTGAATCGCGTAGCCGAGTCGAATTGTGCGCGTGAGCCAGCGAGACAGGCTGGGCAGCGTGAGCCACGCCTCCAGTCGCTGTGCAAGCGGCTCCAACGGCACAATCGACGTACCTGTGGTGGTGCAGCGAAAGGGAGTAGGGGTGGATGGCACAGAAGGCGGTGCGTTCTGAGGCATCCTCACCGAACTCCCTGGGTCCCAAACGGGACTGGCCAGAGGTGCGTGGGGAGGAATGTCGTCCCCGAACCGTACTCTCTTGGCTACTGGCAAAATGGGTCGTGGGCGAGAGTGAGGAGGCAGGGCGTCGCACACTGTCGTCCCATGGACCTGAGAACCCAGAGGAAATGGAAATTGCTCTTTCTTTGAGAAGGTGGGTACCGCTGGCCCTTGGACCAGCGGCGGAACAGAAACAAAACGAAACAGAAGATTCTCCTCCCGGCCCTCCACCGGGGGAAGGAGCGGCGCTGTTCTCGCCGTCTCCTGAGAAAGAGCAAACTCCAACATCTCCGGGTTGCCCGCGTCAGGGCCGCTTCGTCGATTTCCTGGACGACTTGGGGCCTGGCTGGGACGCGGGGGGCGCCGCTCTCCTGCGAGAGGCTCGACGCACCGGCCTATGTGTCGATTCGGCCTGGGGCGGAGCAGCTCTGGAGGACGCAGGAGGGCGCCCACGGCGACGGGCAGACTGAGGCCTGGCCCCGGGGGCAGCGGTGGATGGTGCCTCACGCCGGGGCAGGATGTGCTGGATCGCCTCGGTCTGCTGCTGTACCGCCGAGAACTGCTGGGCGAAGCCCTCGACGGTGTCGCCGAACAGCCCTCCCTGGGAGATGGGGGCGTCGAGAAAACGTGCTTTGTCGATGTCCTTCATCTCTGCCAGGTTGAGCCAGAGATGGCGCTCCTGGACCACCATGGTGGACATCGCCTTCCCGAGGGACCGCGCCGTGACTTTCGTCGCTCTTAGAGCGAGGTCAGTCGCCGTGCGCAGCTCCTGCATCAACCCCGGGTCGGTACTACCCTCATGCACCTGTTTGAGTGCCTTGGCTTTGTGAACCTGCAGGATAGCCATGGCGTGCAGGGCGGAGGCTGCCTGGCCCGCAGCACTGTAAGCTTTGGCCGCGAGAGCGGCTGTCAGTTTACAGGCCTTGGACGGGAGACGCGAACGGTTCCTCCAAGTGGCGGCGTTTCGTGGGCACAAGTGCACCGCGACCGCTCTCTCCACCTGGGGAATGCCCGTGTACCCCCTGGCCACTCCGCCGTCGAGGGTAGTGAAGACGGAGGAGGCGGACGAGCGGCTTCTGGCCGTGAAAGGGGCCATCCACGAACTCGTCAGCTCCTCATGCACCTCCGGGAAGAAAGGCACCGGGGCAGGGCGCGGTTGTGAGCCGCGCCCCGCTCCGAGAAACCAATCGTTCAGCCGTGAGGGCTCGGGACTGGGCGGTCTGTTGACCTCCAGCCCGATGCTCACGGCTGCCTGGGCAAGCATGGCCGTCAGCTCTGGGTCCGGTGCGGCGGTGGCGACAACACCCGAGGGGGGCAGCCCCACCGCACCTTCATCCTCAGAGGACGTGAACCCATCCCCCGATGCTGCGATCGACATCCTATCTACAGATGGCGCACCGAATGAAATGCTGGGCGCCCCGTGGGACAGACCAGCGAAATCACCCGGGAACCGGACGGGATGTTCGCTGCGTGAGGAGTAAGAGGTCCGTGGGGGCGTGCCCGGCGGAGAGGCTCTTACTGTAACCCTCAGATCTCCCAGAGCGTCAGCCGGCGATCCTCTGCTCGAGCCAGAGAGATCAGCACGGGTGGCGGCAGAGGGTGCCAATCCTTTCATAAAGGAAAGGCGAGATCGCAGCGAAATCATGCTCATACGCCCACAACAGACGCATGAGTCATCCACGAACGCAGCTTCAGCGTGTCGGCGGCCCAGACACTGAAGACAACGATCGTGTCCGTCATCCGCAGACAGAAAACGACCGCAACCAGAAGGACACGGACGAAACGGCATCTTGAAAAAGACGCGATCGTCCGTGATTTGCTCTTTTAGAATTTGCTCTCTCAGTTGAAGTGCCCAGGGGAATCGCTGATGAGAGGGACTCCGCTGATCGCACCGTTATGCCAACCGGGAACAAAACAAAGATGAACGGCTTTGTGGAGATCAGCACTCTTCTCATCCACTCGGCTCCGAAGCAAAAATCTAATGAGTGGATGCACCTGTCGCCCTTTTATACCCGTATGCACGGGGAGTGGCTCAGGTATGCAAAATCCACTAGCCAATTTCATTGGCGTTTTCTCTTAGTCAGAGATGTTCGGGGCTTCCAAGTAAATCCCCTATGTCGTCACGACATAACTCGTAGTGACCGACAGATAGGGAACTAAAAGTACAGTACTAGTATTGGGATGATTTTGCGCAAACTATTTCCCAGTACCATTTAAAGGGTTGCATTCGCACCTACATGGGTACTTAGAAGTGACATAAGCCAGTCGACAGCGACGTCATTTGTGTGCGGCATTCAACAACGTAAACAAAGAAGAAAGTCAAGCGATTGAAAGAACGGAAAGGAGGACTAAAAATCTCCAATCACAATTTGCAGTGTTACATTTCATCGAGGCTGATAGAAGCACAAAAGATCGTAGACAAATTCTTTCGGTAAATGCCGTTTATAAATGCTCTCAGTATGATTTACACAGTATATGTTTACACAGTGTTTTAAATCATGGCGGGCGAGGGCGTTTTCGTTTAGCCAATAAACATACACTTACGTCACGGATCGTTCCTAGAACTGTTTTAGACCCTACTTCAAATGGAGTTCCTGGAACTAAAACCGTTCCTAGTTCCCGCGGTGCGAACACACCAAAAAGTGGGTAGTTCCACAATTAGTTCGAGTACTATGAAAAGGTTCCTGTGGTGCAAAAGGCCCTATAATGGCTACCAGTGTGATTACCAACATTCTTCAAAATATCTCCTTTTGTGTTCAACAGAGGAAAGTAATTCACGCAGGTTTTGAACAACATTAGAAGACGTTAGAAAACGATGACCAAATGTTCTATATATTCAAGGCACAAAATCATCCTGTATTTAAGAGACTTTCAATGGAGGTACTAAATGGACCACGTAATTAAAATAATTATCACTTTATAGCAAAATGTATATGATTTTACAAAAACAAAACAAAAAGGAACACATTTTTACATGCAGTATGGTTAAAAAAGACAAATCAATTGCAAACAAAACGTTTTCAACAACACTTAATAAATGAATAATACAAATTTTTAAATAAAATGCAAGTAAAACCTTTTAAACACAGAA
Organism: Oxygymnocypris stewartii; assembly: GCA_003573665.1. Classification (NCBI taxonomy): domain Eukaryota; kingdom Metazoa; phylum Chordata; class Actinopteri; order Cypriniformes; family Cyprinidae; genus Oxygymnocypris; species Oxygymnocypris stewartii. The sequence continues at coordinate 40,977 of QVTF01002892.1, read as the reverse complement.
AGGGGAAAGAGAATGTTTTGCAAGCAAAACATTTTCAAATACAAAAAAAAAGTTTGTGAAAAATATTTTAAAACAAAAAAGACGTTGAATTTCAAACACAAGAACAAATGTTTACATGCAAAACAGTTAAAAAAGACAATACTTTTGCAAACAAAATGATTTCAACAACAACAACAAAAATTATTTTGCTAACAAAATGTTTTCAAACAAAAAAAAGTATTTCAAAAAAACTTTTCTTGAGATACAGAAAAACTGAAAAAATAAGTCTAAATGATCAGAAATATTGTCTGTGGTAATCGCTACACAACAAACACCATGAATCGAGCTTGAACTTGTACTGAACCCAGAGCATTCCTTTAACAGTCAGACATTCACCTTTAAAGCCTTTCTAAAGCCAATATGTGCTTTAACTCCTTTTATTTACAGCAGCTCTCCTGGTGCTTTGTGATTTGTTCCTCTGTCTCTGACTCTCAAAGTGTGACATGTTTAAAATTTTTCAGCCGTGGCGTTGCTCTAATCAAAAGCGTCATGCACCATTCCATTTTATTTCCAGTCTGCATTGCCCTGTCACCATTATACCTTTTCCACTCTCCTTGCCTTTTCCTCACAACAATAAAATGCACTGGGCAATTCTCATAAACGAGCAAGTATACATCTGGGAGGACTATTCTAATTTATGTGAAATTAATTGAGGAAAAGTAGGCTTTTTCATGCTATGCTCATTTAGGAAGGCATAATTAAACTTGTAGGAAAATAATGATGTGGAAAAAGAAATAAATAATGTGGGCAGTCAGCCAGCACGAGGAACAAAAAAAAGCAAAACTGAAGGTTGGTGAAAATAAACAAGGGCTTTATGTTGGCTGACAAGGAGACGTGGCTACTAAAGGTCAAGCCCTGTAATCTGCTTTCACAGACCTCAGGAAGAGCTCTGTTCCCAAACAGTGTCACTAACGTCTTGAAAAGTGTTGAAGTTTGTCCAAAATCGATAGGTATCACCTTTAGGCCTGACACTTTGGCAGGATGACTTCATGGTCAATTTGACACAAATGGCAACCTGCTGAAATGGATGCAAATGAGATGACTTAGTCTGGTCTATTCACTAGCTATCATTAGAAGAATATACTGTACAGATTGCATTAACTACATTTATGATACAAGACATATACTTTCATTGTCTGAAAATATTGTAACCAGGATGTTCTGTCTAGCAACTGCTTCTGCCTTTTATGCAAAATAATAGTAAGTAAAAGAGGTACAGCATGAGGTTAAAAAAAGACAAACAATATGTTCATTTTTTTAAGTGGACTATCCCTTTAAACCTTAATTTGATCTACTTCATAAGATTTACTCTCTCACACATGCTGTTCTCTCACCTATCCCATCACCTCAGGAACTGCATCCCCACAAATTGTTTACTTTCCTCTAAAGAAGGGAAAACACACACATTTAGAGAGTGTTATTCTCTCCTAAACACTGCATGGCAACACAAACACTATAGTGTCTGTATATACTGCCACTAAATGTCTGCATAAATGGCTAGGAATATAATTGTTGCTATAAACGCATGAAGCTGACTGCTTCAACTGAGATCTGTGAAATACACCTGCACTAACATCACAGCTCTGAGATTTACACCGTTCATTCTCTAAAGGTGGACTTTGTTTAAAATAAAAAAGAGAGATATTTTCATAATCTGAGATATTATGAAAATGCCCACAGTGACTGAAATTAACTATACAATTGACACCTTTTGTAAAATAATAATAATAATACATATAATTATATAATTTATAATAATTTATAATAATATAATATATAATAATGGATACACAAATAAAAGTAAAAATATATATATATACAAATAATTTACTAAACATCATATAAAAATGTTTTGTTTATGGTGGCTTTTTAACCCAGCTACACCTTAATATAATATAATATAATATAATATAATATTCTAATATGTGAAAATAAAATAAAAGTCATAAATAAAAATCAAAAAGAGAAATTTACTAAACGTCATATTAATACATTTTTGTTTATGGTGGATTTTTAGCCCTGCTATACCTTAATTCTGAATTGATTTGACTCAAGGTTAAAGGCAGGGCTCTGTTTCGTAGCACAACAGGAGGGTTGTATCTGTGGGTATATATATCTAAGCTCATTATTGAGCTTAGACTCACATGTCGAATGTTTGTAACGGAAACAACAGAGAAAAGCAGGGATCCTGTGGCTCACCTTTATTTCAGGTCCTCAGAGTCAAAGGCTTACAGAGATCTTAAGACCTATATGTCACATTTCTGAGAGTAATTTGACTTAAGAGTGGGGATTTTCTTTCTAAGGGCTGGTAAATATGGAGAGGAGAGGCAGAAGGAGAGAACTGGGCAGATGGATGTCTCTCTATCTGTCTGTTCTGAATTTCACAGCTCCAACAGTAAGCCAACATTAAAATGATAATGACTCATTTCCCCTGAGTTCCCAGAGATACTCCCTCCAACCAAAGCCCTGAATCTCCTTAATATCCAGCGAGTCATTCTCACTGTGTGAAATGAAACGCTGAGACCGAGGATTAGCATTGCTCCGAGATGAGCGTTATTTAGCCTGTGGCCCACTGTGCTGACCTCAGGCAACACATGCTCCTGCGGCAATAATGCAGTCAGAACACTATTACATAACATACTACATCTTTCCTTTCTTCATCTAGATATGAGCAAGTGGTAAATATTTTCCATGCCTTAAATATTTAATGTCTAAATGCTGCACTGTGTTTATTAGGTTAAAGAACTTTCCCTGGAGTTACATAGCAGATTGCCAGCTTACGAACATGACGTCAGACAAAGAAGCATCTACGGAGATGTACACAGTTAATGTTAGACATTCATTATTAATAAAACTTGCAAAAAGCAACAAAAAAAAGATCTTGAAAGCAGCCCAAGTGTGGAGATTTGAGATGCATGTATCTGTCTCTTCATAGTCAATGCTCATTATCAGTGCATACAGTAGCTAACATGTGTACAGAGGACATTATAATGCAAAAAAAGACATGAGATTCAAGAAATACAGTCTTCTAACAGTTGGTTCCTCTTTCACTGGTCTGTCCTTGAGTCTCTCAGGATTTTTTTGTTCCTTACAAAAGCTTATATTGGCAACTTAATTAGCTGTTTAAAAATGTGCTACTTAGATCTCCTGCTCTGTGTAAATGCTATAATGTACCAGTAACTGCTTTAAAGCTCAAGTGTGTAATTTCTCACTGTTAAAATACGTTCTACTGGAGCTTAATGTGTCGATATGACTAAATGAACTAAAATAACAAATAATTTGCCTCTAAGTATAACACTTGTGTGCCTTAAAACATTTTCCAACTGCTTAGAGAAAAACATTGCTGTGAAAAGAGTATGAGTCAGTTTGTAATATGTACTACATATTCTAAAATAAGCTATGAAGGCCATTAAAAATGAAAATAAAAATATTTAGATTTTTAAAGTCACATGAAACCACATTTGTAAAAAAATTGTACTACTGTAATATGAAATTTCTAAAAGAAACAAGATATTTAATGACAATCAATGCTATCCATTGGGGAAAATGATGGGAAAATAATGGACATGCAGTCAATGGTGGAGGACAAAAAAATATAAACTAAAAATAAGCAGCCATTTGATTTGATTTTAAGAATTACTGTGACAGTAAGAAGTGTTATGTGACTGTCAACACAAAAAAATAGGTTGAGCTCTCAAGAAAGTAATAATAATAATTCACTATTGTTATACATGCTATTTTTGTATAATGTTGATAATAAAAAATATTAATCATAATAGTACTATGCCTTTCTAAAACTCAACAAGCACATAACTTCTATGTCGAGATGAGAACAAATACTGTATTTTTATGTTGATATCACAAGAAATTCACAATTATGACAAAACAAGAAAGAAAAAAATACTAAATAAAGCAGGTACTCTTAGGATTTCATTATGTTTCTGCGGCAAATAACATTAAATATTTTTTTGGAAAGATTGACATTAAAGATTAAGTAATACATTTGTTATCTGCTATGTTGTGAAACTGGTACTTTTTGGGGATTTGTTCCCCACTTTGTTACACTTGTGGTGTTTCCAGCCAAAAATATATTAAAAGAAAACAAGCTGATGAAAAAAATTGAATCTAATAGCATAGTAAATAATTTTATTTATTTATTTTAATTTTTTTATGGCAGTTATTTCTGACTGGGAACATCGGTAAAGGATTTTCAGCGCAGCACAAGGGCTAAAAAGTGACCGTACATGATAAACATTCAGAAGATCATTACAGCGTTCACCTCTGAGCTGAGCGTCCAGATCCTCACTGTTTTTGCAGAATTGGCACAGCAGGGAGCAATCTACTGGACCCTGCAGAACGAACACTTCCTCGCCGTCGTGTTTTTTAGCAGTGCACGGGCCCTAAGGGAAGTAATGTTTCCTTTTGAAGTCTGCAAAGCCTTCATGTCCTAGATTTCTTTTATTAAAAGCACAGGCTGTACAAAGGACTGTAAGGGGTTTCATTTAGAGGAGTAGTTCTGGCATATGTCACTCGTTCTCCTCACAGAAGACATGTCCGTCTGGTTTGTTGCTCTCGCTTCAGAATTGACAAGCAAGTCTATTTCTTTTTGTTTTTGTCAGCGTTACTAGTGTAAAACACTCCATCTCTTTGAGATCAAGGAAACAGCATCTTCCTTATCGCATGGAACATCTGCTAAGCTAATTACAAAGTGATTCCCATACAATGAGCAGACTTTGTTGGCTCAAATGTCTACTTCACCATCCCTGAAGGAAGAAGCAGACTCCTGGAGTCTCCTGAAACAAAGACAGGAGGGAAATCAGACCTCCTCCTGAATATTAGTGTTTCACAGAGTCAAACATGATGAGAAGAGTATTTCTAGATAAAATCATTCACAGGACCCCTCAGTATGCAATGCTTAATCAATTGAGTGGAGGTACACAGAGCTAATAACTCATGCTGGAAGTCATACAAACCCATGCAGCACTGATAAATATTACCCTGTCTTACAGTTTCAATACCTACTGTGAGGCATGGTGGGATGGATGAACTATTGAAAGCTGAGAAGCCCCTTTTAGGTCACAAAGTAAGACTAATCTTATCGAATCACCTCACTGACTGGCATTTTAAAAATAACAGCTTACTCAAAATTACAGTTTTACAATTTACTCATCTCCATGTCATTTCAATCCTGTATTATTTTGATAATTTAGCACAACAACAAAAAATAAAAATATACGATCTCAGTAGAATGTAGCGAAATAAATACTTAGAATAAAGCGTGATTAAAGCTTGTTACAATTTTACTTTATGTTATAACATTTCCTTTTGAGAATAATACAGGATTAAAATAAAATAACACTATAAATAATCAAAAATAAAAATTTATAAAAAATTCACTAAAAGTAAAAAAATATGATAAAAAGTCGTAAAGGAGGATTTTTCATTTTTATATTCAAAATAAGTATTTCAATTATTTTCCAAATATATTATATTATATTAACAATATATAATAATAATACAGACTATAACATTGTTTGTGCTGCAAAAGAGGACAATATTCATGTTTATTTTAATATGATTACTTAATAAAAAAAAATCTACTTATATTTTAATAAGAGGGTTAGGGTTTTACAATTTCAATTTTAAATAATCACAAGCCACTTTAATTTTCAAAGACAAAAAAAAACAAGCCAGCATGGATATTTGGCAAACATCCTTTTGTTTTTCACTGAAAACCGAGTAATACAGGACTAATAATAAAAAATGTATAATATATAGCATATCATTTAATAACTATATATTATTAAATTAAATTATATATTCAAAATAATCATTCCAATAAATCTACCAATATTTTAATAGAGTTGTGCATTTAAAACTTCCAAATCAGTTTAAAGATTATAATCACTTCCACTCTCATCAAAAAAAAAGTATATTCAACTATACATTTAGTCATTTAATACACTGTTTCTCTGAAGAAGAAAAAAAGAGAGAATAATGCAGGAATATAATGACATAAGTTATTAAAAGATGACCATTTTCATTTTAGGTCAAACTATTCCAAAGGCAATGAATTAAAAACTAAAAGCTGTGTCACTTTTATAACCGATGCTGGCAGAAAATAACAAGAAACACAGTTCCTTGAATATAAGTTCATTTATGAGGCCCATCTTCCACACTTCAATGATTTTGACCATAAAGGCTCATCCCAGAGCAATCCATAATAATCCTGAGTTCAGCTTAACAGTCAAAACAATATTGCCTGACTGACCATTGCAGTATAATGTTATTGCACACAAGCTCCCGCTGCTTGAATGAGAATACAGCTTTATGTGTCATGCTTCGTCTCAATGGCTCCTCAAGGCAACTGCAGGTGTAAAAGTTGCATTAGCATCAGCTGTCTCTATGATTGCCTCACAGGAGATCAAAATACAGATATGACCCAGTTTATTACCCAGATGGAAGGAAGTGTTAGATGTTCAGAAATACAGCTGTGTTATAGAGCTGTGACTATAATGTATGTGTTGCCTAAACCCATTCAGAGCTCATTTATTAGGCTACTGTTATTCAATTATGAGTATTTGGACAACCCCGGAGCCTCTTTTACTGAAATGAAGTGTGGGTGAGTGAATCTTACGAATCATTTCCAGGCCATATTTCACAACCCCCCATAAATAAGAAAAAACTTTGCACAGCCAGTTTATTAGGGGGGTAAAAATATTATTTGGAGAATAAAAAAAGTATTTATTAATATTTTTAGTATTTTTATATTATTGTGTTTATAATATGTCAATTATATAAAAAAAACTACATTTCTATTATATTAAGTTTTATTCTAGTTCACTTTGAATTTGTAATGATGATTCCCATTATAATCTTATTATTTTAAAGCATTTGTATTCTTGTATTGCAGTAAAAAAGTGCAGAATTTATTTATTTAAATCAGCAAATATTAAGATTCAGTACACATACAGTCATTATTAATACAGAAGTTTCAATTGTATTACATTTTAAATAGAAATATTATTTCAATATATACATTATATTTAGTATTTATGGACGTTTACTAAAACAAACAATTTTCAACACTTAAAATAAAATTGAACTGAAACAAAAAATTTATAACAAATATATTTGTTTAATTAAATTATGAAATAATATTGACTATTTATGGCTCAGAGAGTGTTATTATCGCCTAAACACTACATGGCAACACAAACACTATAGTGTCTGTATATACTGCAACAAAATGTCTGCATAAATGCCTAACAATAGAATTGTTGCTATAAACGTGTTAATAAATTAAGTACAACTTTTTTTTACTTTAACCAATACATTTTTTATAACTGAAATATTATCTCAATGATACAAAAATAACACTGACTTGATTAAAATAATTATTAGAAGTTATTAATTATTAGTAAATGATGTTGCGTTTCAGTTGTGCAGAGTGGCTCCACCCACTGTGGAACCACATAGTTCCAAAATGCTGCTTCTCATAACTGTAGTTTCAAAATAATGCAATATTAATACATTTTTGATACAAAATAATCTCATAATGCTAAATTTCTCAAAGGATCCTAAAAAATGCTTAATCTTCCTTAAGCAAAATATAATTGTGGAATTTGAGTTGAAATACCACCATGACATGTTCTTGACAAGCATCGTGAGATTTCCAGTGGATACCCTCGGTCCCTTTTCCCTCCGCTCGGCTGCATAAACACAAACACAAATGCATTAGACTGGAGATGTGAAGGGATTGGGAAGAGTGAATAACCCCAGAAGAAACTCTCCACACATCTGCTGAGAGCTGAGACACACAGTCACTCCAGAGCGGGTGAAAAGTTCACTCTGTCTGAGAAAACAACACAGGAGAAGGTCAGAGCACAGCACATCATGTGAACCACAGAACAGCCTGGGTGTATTATGACAGCTTGGACTGTTTTGCATGTATTTTTCCCCATTAATTAGTGCCTTCGGATGAATTATCTTTACTGATGTAATCTTAATTGAATACTTAACGCATGACATAGATGTGTTAATATTAGACATTACCACTTGTCCTATTACATTAAACAGTTAATGCAAGCCTTATTAGCAAACGTCAATGAGATCAGCATACTTTTAATACTTTTGTGAACATGCCTTAAATGAATGCATCCTTTGCTAAGAGGATGTTATTGAAGGATAGCACAGTGTCAACTATATTTAGCATGTCATCAAGATAGCGACCCATAAGTAAGCAAATACTCTGAATCAATTATAACAAAGGTTGTTTAAGTAGATGTCTTAAAAGTACAGTAGCACAAAAGAAGAAATTATAAATATGGAAGGGAACAGTGGTAGCACATTTTTAAAAGGTTACTGGACTAGAATTTATGAGTTAGTCCTAGACTGAAGGACAGGACGTGGGGGAGACGGATCGGTGTCAAATTTTGTGATGAGTCAAGACACCTCTCAGTGATTTGCTGGCACTGTACATGAAGAAGAGAGATACAACTCAAGTACTCTGTCAGCCGCCAAAATAGAGTGAACATCACTGGATTAACAACTCGTTTTTCAGTTCGGTTCTATACACACCCAAAACCTAATGGAAAATGAATGAAAGACTAAACATGTAAACAATAATAAAACATAAATAACAACAACAATAATAATAGTGATAATAATAATAAAGATGATGATATGTAATAATTAATTATGATGATTACTATTATTATATATAATTAAATGCACCTGCATTTACAATGATAACACCAATAATAATAACTTATGATGAAAATAGTTCAATCAAGTTAATAACCAAACAAAATAAATAAATATATATATATATATATATATATACACAGTATATATATAACAATAATAATAAATAGTTAATTAAGTAATTCATTAATCAAAAATACAAATAATAATAAAAATAAATAAAAAATAGATATAATAATATAATAATAATAATTATATAGTCGTTATATTGTTATTAATATCATAGTGAATTGTCCAGCATTTCATTTTTGTTTAACACTATATTATATTATATTTTTATTTGCATGTTATATAAATATTAAAAAAATGCTGCAAAATGTATACACTTACATATTCATTCATACACTTACATATTAATTCTTCTTGACAAAACAAATGCAACATGCATGTGCAATAAAATACTAATAAATAAATAAATCGTGTTGTAAATTTTAACACCATCTGAGAAATTCATACCTGAAGAACCACTTAATTTTAAAGTATGCATTTTTAAAGTCAAAATTCACCACAAACCCAACAACTGCTATGCTAAATGATTTACTTGTCAGCCGCAGTAATGCAAATATTGGTGTGTGGGTGTGTGTGTGTGTGGGTGTGTGTGTGTGTGTGTTTAACATTTGTGATTAATTCCATTAATCACAAAGTGCATCAAGAAATTAATTCAGTTAGCCTAAATATTTAAATCGATTGACAGTCCTAATTATAACAGTTCCTCGCACAAACAGACATAACTGCTGGATGGGATGGATGTGTTTGGGTGTGCAGACACACACATCAGGGCCGGATGATAGGGTGTCATCTCCACTCACCCAAACTGCACTCGCAGTAATTACATTGAGAGAGTAGCTCACCGCCTCCCTCTCACCCTTTAAATCATTCAGTACATTCACCTGCTGAACCTCCGAGTGCAAGAGCAGGAAATCTCCACACTCGCCTTGTTATGCCGTTTCCTTCATTCACAGAGACGTACAAATGTCTTGTACAAAAACACAACTGTATACTGCATGCATTTACATCTGTGAAAGGAAAGAGGACAGAAATCCAATGCGATGTTTTTTAATTAATAAAAAGAAAAATACACTCTTACTTCCAGCAGTGCGAACAAACTAATGTGAACTGCGAATGCAAACCAGAGCTTTTATTGGCTAAACTCAAGCTCTACATAAATTCAGCCGGATAAGTTTAGTGTAGACTGCAAGACGTTTTATAGTAATTCATTATAAGCATAAAAAAAGCTGTAAATAACCAGAGACTTTATGACAGTTTTCTGGGTGAATGCATTTCACTGGTTTGGTGTAAACTTTTGTAGCGTTTTATTATCCTAAAGTCCACTTATAAAGTTAGTCAAGGTTTTTTTTCCACCAAAATAGTGTTAAGGGGGTCGCACACCGGATGCGCACTGCCGCGCCGCGTCGCACCATGTCTTTCAAATTTGAACCCATTGTTTTCTATGAGTGTACGCACACCGGTGGCGTCATTCGGCGTCTGTCCGCGGCGCCCTGCAACGACTTCAGAACGCTTCAGAACGCATTCAGTGCATTATGAAAGAAAAACATTTTTTATATATTAATAAGATATAATATATAGTTAAGTAATGTCAGTCAAGATAGAGTGCAGTTTTCTGAATATTGTGAGCATGATTGCAAATTCGCAAAATATATTAATTGTATACAACAGTTCAAAAAACAAGTTAATACTGAGTGAGTTACATATTAAGACATAATTTGTTTTTCCTATAGTGGTCAACATTTGAAGTGGATCAAAACCTTTAATCTAAGTTTGAATTATACTTATTGAAATCATCCCCAAAATATTGAGTTATAATTTCTGTAAATATCGCACACCCCTAGCAAGGACACATTAAACTGCTCAGAAGGGACAGAAAATATATTTATAATGGTAAAAAAGTACTTCTGTTTCAAATAAATGCTTTTTTATTCCTGATAAAGTCAGTTTTGCAATCACAGGAATAAATCTAATTTTTAAATATATTAAATAGAAAGCAGCATCCCAAATGTGTGATAATATTTCACATTACTGTTTTTTTACTGTAGTTTTTATCAAATAAACACAGCCTTGTTGAGCATTCTTCAAAAACATTTTAATAATATTTTTTCGACCACAAACTTATGAACGGCAGTTTATATTTAAATAACCATCTCTCTAAAACATGCCATTTCAGCAACGTACATTTAAGAACATATGCAAATGTCTGCTGTTATGATTGGCTATCTTCCCTACAGCGGCATAGATCACACTGTCTTTCATCAGGGCAGGCCAAATTCAATATGCAACACTGAATATGACTGATAAGAAAAGTGGGTGGTCATATGCTAATGTGTTTGTTCCTGTGATGCCACGGCCATGAAGATTTCAAAATTACCCAATTTTGCAGCTTAGTTTCCATTAATTAAATTCTACATAGTACATTTATTTCAAAAAAGCAAAACATGTGATTGGTTTATACAGAAAATCTGTCATATATCCATGAATGTCTGTGATTAAACGTAACAGAGATACTGGCCCGGCAGATGAACTACTCTTAAATAAATCAACTCATTTGAATGCATTAGCATTCCTTATCTCCAAGATGAGGGCAAACTCGCTTACTTTGGTTCAGTAGCTTATGTAAATACACTTAGGCGGTGATACAGACTGCTTCAGTAGCTGCACTATTTCGTTTTGCTTTTTTCATCGCAACGAGGTCTCCGTGGGGAGAAACGGGAAGGTCTTAGGTGTCTCTGAATCTATGAGATTGTGAGAGGGTGTACACAGTTCATTAGCTGGCTACTTTCATCTTGAATCTAATTTTTCTGTCAAACTATCAGATGAGATAAAGGGGCCGAGCCATTACGTGGCAGAGCGCGGCGATACCTTTCCATTTAACACGTCAGTGACTTTCAATTGGGAGCTGCCCTGCTGAAATGGAGAAAAGTTACAGTGAAAGTTGATGAGTGATTGGGCCATTAGAATCTTTCAGCTTCTTGCGGTGTATGAAACAAATCAACAGATTATTGAGGCTGGAGTGTTTAAATAGATGCATTCTTTACTTTAATAAACAGTGTTTATATTGACATAGGTCAAACACTCAGTCCAACGCCACCGATTTTTCTGCTAGATCATTGTTTCGTTTGACACTCGGACCTTTGCACTGAATCCACTGCACAAACTGACGTGCATAATCCATCCAATCTGATATAGCCATTTTAATAGGCTAGACTGTATATATTAAGTATCAAAATGCAAAAATTAACTCAGCTAACCTTTATCTTGTTGGCATTAACAAGTGTTGAAGGTAACTAACTATTTATACAACTATTTTTTTGTCCAAAGTTAACAAGCCAGTAAAATATTGTAATTAATTTAGTGACCAAATATAAAAACGTGAGCATTTTTTATATAATGTCGCCATAATTGAGATCCCTCTTGTATGTGCTGGATTAATCCAGTCCTAACAGCCAGGGGCGGACTTAATGAATTGGGGGCCCCAGGCAAATATAAGAATGGGGCCCTATACATTTGCACACATTTACCAAGATCAACCCTGAGGTTTCTTTTTTGTCGTGATGCTTGCTGCTGCACAATGGTACCCCATAGTTGAGTCCAATGTTTCTAATTTTTTCTTTGATGTCTTTACATTTTTCATGTACATGATGTAGTGGGATTCTTTCATTTACATTCACATTTATTCATTTAGCAGACACTTTTGAATTGCACAATTGAACCTTTAAAAAAAAAAATTTAAGAAAAGGGATGAATCAAAAGTATAAATTATTATATTATTTAAAACAGGTTTATGTAGGTGGATTTTCTCATTGGTCTGAGCGGTTTTCCCGGTAACATCTGTAAACAAAGCAGTGCTCAGCTCATAAATTATACTTTATCAGGTAAAATTAAAATGTTATCAAAACTTTTCTGAAGACAATCGGTTCCCTTTGAGGTTCATTCTTATAAAAACTTGAATTAGTGAGAATGAGAAAAGTGTGAATAAATATAGTCTATTTTGAAGAGGAAAGTCCACTGATGAGTTACCAGCTTAAGCCTACATTTAATTTTAGTCTTAATTACAGTTACATTTAATTAAAACTTAGGGCGTGATTAATCGCATGATTGGCATGAGTTAACTTGCGAATAATTGCAACTTAATTGTACAATTTATCTGTTCTAAATGTACCTTAAATTAATACTTTTCAAGTTTTTAAAACTCTACTCAACATGGGCATGTAAAAATATGCTTTGTGCAATATGTGTTTATTATTAGTGAAACCAAAGTCAACATAGAGCATGAAGAGTAGACATGTTTCAAAGGTCATAGATGTTTTTCAAAGAACTTGTTCATGTCTATTAGATTCATGAAAAAAAAGAAATACCAGGTTCCCATTACTTCTCTTTCTTTGCACTGAGCAATTTACCGACACAAAACTGTTTTGCTGGACAGGGCAGCTCACTTCTTCTGAACATGCAGAATGTACATTTATTATTTATTATTACAGTTGTTTGCCTCTCTGTGCTACAAATTGTATTTTGATGCAGCTAAATTCTCAATAAAACTGTTTTCATTTATATATATTTTACTGTTTCTGCAGACAACGGGATGAAATAGTGACAGAAACGCGACCCTTTAAGACTAGTCAACATAACCAGCTCTCCCTTCCAAGGTGTTAATCTGCACAAAAATCCTGATTTATTTATAAATGTATAATTGAGTCGTCATCTGATTAAATCAAATAGGCTACACATAAGATAAAGACAATAGCTGTGCTGTGATTTCAGCTATACTTGCATGTAAAATTAGAGAAGCAACATATCTGTGTTTAACTGAAAGTGCAGCTCCTTTCAGCCACGCGTGGAACAGAACAGATGCAGAGAGAGACCTCGCGCTTGCGGCAGTCAGCTTCAGATGCATTATATTTATGTCTGTCACAAGCAGGATACACAAGAAGCATGTTCAACTCCAACACGCAGACGGTTGTTGTGGTAATAAACACGGTAAACAGCAACCATGTCCGCGCTTAATGCGCATTTATATATGAAAAGCATTTTAGGGAGCCCTTGGCATTTGGGGGCCCAAGGCAGTCGCCTACCTTTGCCTTATGGGAAAGTCCGGCCCTGCTAAGAGCTACCGTATATATACGCACACATGTATGTAAAAAGTGTCCCGTTCCGGGACCCACGGCGGAACAGGGGGCTCGGGTCCGGGGACTCGGGAGGCCACGGCAGATCCAGGAGCTCGGGCAGCCATGGCGGAGCAGGGGATTCAGGAGGCCATGGCGGGACCTCCTCGAGGCTGCGGCTCAAGCCCCCGCCCCGGACTCTCTGACTGGAGCCTTACCAGGCGCTCTGGAGGGGGTGACCAGAGGGAAGGCCTCCAGGCCATGGAGTCCAGAGCTGGTGACTTTGACAGTTGACTGAGACTGTCTGTGTGTCTATCTATCTATCTAACTGTCTGTGCAATGCATTAATTTAATTTCATTTCATTATGAATTAAACATTTTGCATTTGGTAAACTTGCAAAATGAAATTGGCAAAGTGAAAGTGCTACTGGGAATAATTATTAAGACAAAATATTAAATCTAAAGTTTCAACAAGGAAGTACAGTTTCAGCTTCCCAGACGCTGGTCTGAATTATAGACTGATGCACTAATGAGGCCACACATGAGATCATCTGGTCTTCCTCCTCGGCTTGTAAGTCTGCATGTGGGAGTAGTAAAAGCCTGATAAATGAGGAACCAGGTTAGCAGAAAAGAGCAGAACGCTTGGGGTGCCGTAGTCAGCAGGAGCGCCATCATTTGTCAGCATTAGTGTAGTATTAGCTGACATCTCTCCAAGCAGGGAAACACTTAGATGCCAGCCCCTCTCAGAAAGTCATACTAAAGAGTGGGCCTTCACAGTCCTACATCTACCTATAGCTTCACTGGACAGCATGCATGGTTTTCAGTTTTTAGCAGAAATAATAGAGGTCGTTAGCAGGAATTATACTGTTGTGTTTTTCTTCATAGATATGCCAGGTTTCAGAAGGCAGGAGTGAAAACAGTGTCAGGCCCCTGTTTATATCTGCCAGAGATGACAAAAGTACACACATCCTTTACTCAAATAGAAGTATAGATACTAATGTTTAAAAATACTCTGGTAAAAGTAGAAGTACTGACTACACTTGTTTACTCAAGTTAAAGTAAATAAGTACGGGCTCTGACATGTACTTAAGTAAAAAGTACCCGTTACTACAAACTGTTACCACCGGTCACTTTTCCATCAGCCATCTACTGTTATGAACAGAACTGTCTCCACCGTGATGCAAAACAACCACCTCATTGTATTCTGTTTGCAATAACATCATTTTATTTTAGTTCAATTTAAAGTATCACATTATGACCATGTGTTGTTGTTCTATCTTATGACTTATTTTACATTTAACGAAACTATACTTTCTAAATTGCCTAAATGTCAAAATTAGTACAATAATAATAATATCATGACAATATCTTTAAAGAAAAATCTTAATACTGTAAATGTTATTGCATTATCATGAGTCATATTTTTCTCTTACCAAAATTAACCATGGTTTATGACAGTAAAAAAAAAATGTCAGAGTGATTACAATCCGTTTTAATTTACAGCCATATTTACTACATTTCATGGTTAGACTATGGTTAGTGGTTAGCAAAACCATGGTTAATTTGTTGTTACCATGGTTTAACTAGTAACCATGTTTTTTTGGTTTGATTTTTTTATAAGGGTTGTGTTGTTGTATGCCCTAGCTCCCTCTAAACATATTATACAATGATGTTTTATAACATTTGTCTGCCAAATTTCTACTGTAACTTTACAGTAGATAATAATGATGCTATTTATTATCATACAGTATTTTGAGTGTTGATGGTAATTTAGTTTAGCTTACAGTAGACTATTATTATTTACCTGGCTGCTACTGCTAAGAGTTGCTAGCAGTTTATTTCTTAACTAAGCAAAAAAAAATAAAAAATACTACAGCCTATTTACAGATGAAACTGACCTGCACTTGAAGTCATGAACAGGTCAGTAGTTTTGCCTCTCTGATCCACTCCATTCTCGAGTTTCTTGCATTCAATTCTCTGGTAACGTTAAAAAAACTTTTGGTGGAGATGCAGAGCCAAGCCAAATCATGTTGCCAGTCAAGACTAACCGATTCATGATGTGTTATAGACAGGGGTGGACTGGACATAAGTTTTTCAGCCTGGTTCTCATATTTTTATTTTATTATTATTATTATTATTATTTTCATAATTTTCAACTAGCTTTTATTTTGGTGGGTTGCCGGCAAGTAAGTATATGCGCTTTACTCGGGGAACTATGGTTACATACGTAACCGAGATGTTCCCCTTCCTAGGTTCAATAATTTTTGCTTGGATGGAACAACAGCTATGCTAATTATGTCTCTATTTGTTTCTCTATTTCTGTCATGGGATTAACATCCCGTGGTAACTAGGAATTACACAAGCTTCAGTCTGGATCCAACCCTTAAGTGATCCGAGATGACCGAACACCTGAGAAGAGATAATGCCAACCCCTCAGACAATATACAGAATTAACCAAATTTTGTCATAAGTTAAATATATTAAGTTTCTGCAATATATAAATCTATTGTAGAAACTTAATTTCGATTGTAACGTGATTGTATTGATTAACGATAGTATTTTGAAAAGCGCAATACAAATAATCTTGAATTTAATTTCATTAAATTCACTCCGATGCTGCGATGACATACCACTTTGTCGCAAAGAAGCAAGTCCAGAATCGGATGTAAACCACAATCTATTTTGGGTACAGCAAAATACCCGCTGTAATAACCCGACTTCCTCCGAGTTGATGGTAATTCTTCTATAGCCCCTTTCTCTAGGAGTGACAGGATTTCCTGGCGTAACAGCCTGCCCAGGACGTACTGTCGTGGGAAAGATCCCGCTGAAAGGAGGTGGCTCTATTCGAAATTGTATGGTGTAACCGTGTCGGATGGTGCATATAGTACCCACTGCGAGACGTCGGGTAAGTGTTGCCATGCGGCCAAAAATCTGCCAGGGGTTTTAGACGCTTCGTGTTTGGCTGTTGTCGAAATACCAGCGCAGAGACATCTGCCTGCGGTAAGCTGCTGGCGTCCGCTAGTACAGGTAGCATAGGCGGGGTTAATAAAAACCTCTCCTGATTTTCCTGCATAGGGTCCCAAAGCAACTGAGCCTTTAGAAAAGACCACGAGAATCAAACTTTTAGCCGCAGACTATCTCAGTGCAGACAATTACATAGGCCGCTAAACGCTGCTTGTGCGTGACTACGGCCCAAGCAAAGCACACACCTTTCATGTGTGTCTCCCGCTATGATGAACCTGTCACGCGGCTCGATGCACTTCCTATGGCTAATCGTGTCCGCCAGGGCCGTGTAGAGACTTTGGAGGGGCAGGTGCTCAAAATATAAAAGGGGCACATGAAACAAGGCTTTAAATATGGCTGTGCACAAAATATCATAACAGCAATGTATAGTGATGCATTCCTTGCTGATACGCGTATTGATGCGGATGCTGTAAATACTGTAACAATAAAAGTAAAAGTATGAATAGATTTTAGTCAAATGACATTAAAATACCAGACCCTTCCACCCCCATGAAACTTTTCTCCCTCAAATAGCACGAACGAACTGAACACATGCACCTTTGTTTATGGTGCTGCTGCTGTGTACAACGTTAGAAGTGGCGTTTGCTGCAGGCTAAACACAGCGATTTAAACAAAAGCTGTGCAATGCATGTTCTCTTCACGTTGTTCTTGTAAAATAATAATAATGATAAGTAAACAAGCATACCACTCCGCTGAGAACCCCACTTACTTAAGCTGCAACCGTGGCGCGGACGATATTGAAGTTGTGCCTGAGCGCGAGGGATCATTCGGATGAGGTCGTCAGGTGAAAGGTTACCATGTGGGTAAATTAATTTACGGCTAAATTATTAATAATTAATTTTACTAATAATTAGATTGGGCAGGCCTTCACAGAAGGGTGTTTAATAAGAAAAAAAAATTGCCTTGACAAAAGGGCACTTTGGGCAAAGGGGCAGGTGCTCAAGCACCCTCCGCCCCCTCTGCACGTGCCTGGTGTCCGCTGAGAGGAGTAAACTGCTCTGTTTTTCCGAAGAAAAAGCTGAGAACACGAGACATGCTTTCTGACGGGCTACAGATGATTCGCTTCCTGAAGGAATTGAAATCTGATGCAATAGTGCGCGGCACGCATATATACCATACTGACATATGCGTGGGGGGGCGGTGCCACGCGCTATTGGGCCAAAGAATTGGCGTGATGGTATAAGGGCTTTAGACATTTATCACACCATTGGTGTTTGTACTTCAAAGTATTTGTACTTCGTTACTTCCCATCTCTGATATCTGCATATTATAATGTTAATCACATTCATCTGCTCTAACTGTGAGTCACATATGCCTGTGGCTTGTGCTACTTTTGCTGAGCGAGAATACAAAGTCTATACAACAAATCTTCAAAAACGTTTGAAGCACCACAGCATGCATTTATTTAGTCACTCCCAGATGTGCACAGACAGTAAATATGCAAATAAACTGCACATAGACAAATACAAGCAGACTTACACACAGATGGCTTCTGGGTTAAATGGTTAAAGATATGGCATCAAATTTAAGAAACAGATTGCATTTGCCCATTTTGATTTGATAAGTATAGGACATGGCAAAATGTGCAGTTATGTTCAATCAGAGCTTGTAACTGAAATATTGTAAATATATATAAAACATATAAAACAGCCTCCTTGCAGGAAACAAAAGATAATAATCAAATGTGTCTAAACAAAACTGTCTTCTTGCAGGATTTACTTTAAGACCCAATACATGCTACAGCCTTTAAAGGAACAAAAAAACACAAATAAACAAAACACCTTCCTTCCTGCTGGACTTACTTTAAGACCCAATAAATGCTGTAGCCTTTGAAGAAACAACAAAACAAATAACAACACAACAACAATAACTGCCTTCTTGACAGATTTTATTTAAGACCCAATAAATGATGTAGACTTTGAAGGAACAAAAAACACAACACAACACAAAATCAAACAAAGCAAATCAAAACAAAAACTGCTTTCTTGCCAGATTTACTTTAAGACGCAATAAATGCTGTAGCATTTGAAAACAAAACAAAACATTGGCCTACATAACACTTTAAAAGAGTTTTAAAACAAACAAATTAAATAAAAATACTTGCAGGATATATTTTAAGCCCCAATAAATGCTGTTACCTTTGAAGGAACAACAAAGCGAAACCAAACAAAACGTAAAATAATACCTAAAAATAAGAAAGACACTTATAAACAAACCATGTATAAAAATGTACAAATGCACTTGAGATTACATAATGAAACCAAACGCCAATTACGATTTAATACATCCATTAAAAATCATCTATAGAGCAGTTAGTTCTAAGCAACTGGAAAGAAATACGTGTATATAAAATATAGTTTGCAGTTGCCACGTGGTTTGATATTGTCTTAGCAGTGACATTCAGACAAGTACGGCTAAAGAACCCAAACTCATTTTTGAGGGCCGCTCTACAATGTTATCTTACTTCCGTGGTTAAGTTTCAGGCGAAAACAAACACCCCGACTCAAGTGGAAATGTCTGCATAGGTATAAAATATAATTTATTGATCTGCTCAAGTCTTATCAGCCTGTTCTCTCAATCAGCCCTATTCAGTCCTAAATGAAACTGCCATTTATTATACAAATGAAATCATTACTCATGACCTAAATCAAACATTTGCAAAAATTGTATTAGCTATCACTGAACGGTCTTTCAAGATGGCCATGGATCGCTGTAGGACGTTTCAGTGACAGAGGGTAATATTCAAATATGAGAGGTGATAACTCCTGTATATCTTATTACTTGTATTGGTAATGATACAATTACTTTTCCCTTCACAGCCTGTTTTCTTTTGTCACATGGGTAATTTCTCTAGCCCCAACCTTTTATATTCGTATTAATTGGTCATTAACAACCTATTTATAATATACAGCTTAATATAGAATATGTCATCAAAGGCATGAATCGGGATGTGCTCTAATAAACTTCACAATAAGAGACTAATTTAAATAGCAGTGGATTACTTATTGTTTACATATCCAATGCACTTTAGGTTTCCACATGCATTTACAAATTACACAATTAAACAACTAGTACATCCAAAATGAAAACCATGTCATAACTGACTCCCTCTCATATGCTTTCAAGCTTGTATGAATTTCTTTCTTCTGTGGAACACAAAGGTAATTGCAACTTTTCTCACAATTTGCCTTTTTTTTCCCACAATTTTGAGTTTTTATGTTACAATATGTTTTCTTAGAATTGCAAGATACAAACTCAGAACTGAAATTATTCTGAATTTTTTTCTGCAATACTGCAATTATGAAAAAACCTTCACAATAATGAGGAAAAAAGTGACAGTTGTGATATATCAACTCAGAAATGTGTGTGCGTGGGGGGGGGGGTCCAAATTGTGAGATAAAAAGTAATAATTACCTTTTTTTTTTTTTTATTATATGGCAGAAATAATACAAAGACAATATTTTGAAGAATGTTTGTAAACAAATGGTTTTGGGTCCCATTGACTTCCATAGTGTGGATAAAATCAAAACCCAAACGGGACCCGAAACTGTGTGGTTACCAACTTTCTTCAAAATATCTTGTTTCACAGAGGAAAGAAATGCACAGGTTTCGAACAACTACAGCTATATGTATAGGGGTTGTCAAATGCAAAATTCACTTTACAAGTAGTTTGAACATAAATGTGTGTTTAAAGTGTGTGTACACATCCATCCTATATTGATAAAAATCAACCCAGTGTTTTTTTTTTTTTTATCCCTATTTTATAAAATCCCCTCTCAAATCATGCTGTTCTGAGATTCCTGTCAGAATGACGTAGTTCTGCACAGGCCGCTCCCACCATAGTTGATTGACAAGACCGTCTTAGACCCGCCCTGAGTGAGCTGAGAGCTGTCCGCCATTGTGTCGACTCCGGTGCAGGGGAAGACGAGGTGTCTCTGATTAAGAGATTGAGAATTTTTGTTGTTGGATGTAATCATGATCCGTGTTGGGGGTAACGCATTACAAGTAACGTGTGGTACATAATAATATTACTTTTTTCAAGTAACTAGTAAAGTAACTTTTAATTTACATGAAAATATCTGAGTTACTTTTTTCCCATTTATTGACTGACAGTGCGCTGTGTGAACATAATCTTACTCTAGTTCTAGACTAAATGTGAATGTGTATTAATTCATCCCACTTGCAAAAAAAACAGATTCATGAAACAAAATGAATTAAAACTCAGCAAAAATGCTACGTAATTAGTTACTTTTTAGGGAATAATGCAATATTGTAATGCATTACTTTTAAAAGTAACTTTCCCCAACACTGATCATGAATATTGCAGTCGTCATTAACTCCCGACATCTGAGCCACTGAAGATGCAAAGGATTAACGTTACTTTCATTTTGAAGAGAATGTGCCGATCCCGATTTGCCTAAATGCGTTTATGTTTGCACGAATCATTCGTGATCCAGTTTCATCTACAAAAGAAGTTAGTATAAGGGTTTTATATGAATCGTTGCAAATCGCCTTTACTAAAAACGTGCTAGTTAGCCAGTTTCGTGGCTAAAGTAAACAGTACGGAAGAGAGGGGTGGGGTCAGCAGAGCTCATTAGCATTTATAGCAACATAGACTAGAATGGCTTGCTAAAAACAGAGCTGATTTTGACAAGGTAAAAAAAGGTGTTTTTACACTACCATTGAGAAATTTTAACCAAAGTATGTTATTGACTTTTTATTGAGACCCCAAAGAATCATATCAACTTGTGTAAAATGGGCATCCGATGACCACTTTATAAAGAACAGATTAAAAATAATAATACAATAAAAAATGTAAATAAAATCCCAGTATGACTTCCGTTCTTCTGTAAAGCACACAACTGCATGATGAACAAAAAAACTGTAAAATTATTAATAATATCATCCTTTTGTGTTTTTGCAAGAGAGAAAGTAGTAAATAATGGCAGAATTTTCATTTCTGGATGAAAACATTTACCCTCGTCCCCTGGAGAAAATAACTGCATAATTGGCACACTTGAGAGCATGTTTTCAGCTTCACAGGAACACATCCTCCCAGCCTGCTCCTCATCAACCCGCTTGATTTCTTTAATATGAAGCATTTCGCCTCCCCGCTGGCTTCCTGACCCTGCTCTTCAGACCTCCAAAAGTTCACCAGCCGTAAAGCAAAAAACACCTTTCATGCCTCATCAGTCCTAATCTTGCTGATAGGACATTTAGGGACTGTGAAGACTAATTCCCCTGTTATTGATGGTTAATCTGTAGAAGTGTCTATAAGACGAATGCCAGGTGAAAAGAAAGGCATTTGAAGAAGGAAAATATAATATATTCAGTAATAAATCAGACATGCAACTGACAAATATCACATTATGCTAGTGACTTTCATATCTGCTGCTGTGAGGAGTGAAGGGCATACAACTGGATATTAAATAAATATATAATCCAGCAGACAGGACAGAAAAACGACCTTCAGGGACATGAAACAAGATTTGTCCTATTACTATGACAGCGAAGTAGCTGTTATTGCCAAACAACAAGTGTATATACACAATACATAAGCATAAACATAAATCAAAAACATATTTGTATGCCAGGAGTTCTGTGCAGAGCTGCAGCTAAAATTCATGAGTTATTTTTATTTTAAGAAAAGGAAAAAACAATGCTATATAATAATACTAATAATGATGATAGTAATAACACTAATACTTTATAGTTTTGCATATTTAACTAAACTAAATACAGGGTAATTTGTAGTGACTGTAAACATGGTTTGTGCAGACCATAATGTGTTTTGTGCAGAGAATTGCTTAAATATATAACTGAATAGACTACTTCTATATACTATATGTTATATTGCATATTGCTGGGCCACTGAAGTTTTAATAATTACACTCACACAGACACACACACACAAATACATACACCCATAAACAAACATTACTAAAAATGACTACAACTTTAACTAAAATGAAAATGGAAAACAAAATAAAAATGTATTTAAAATATTAATAACATTCATAATAGTGTAATATAAAAAAATTATTCCATAGGCCACAAAAACCCAATTATCAGTATACTCTTAATTTGTAATAGCTTAATTTATTAAAGTTAATTATACATTTCTTAATAAAAAGTGAGATATAACAGTTTTGCAATTTTACCAGTTGAGAACCACTGCCATCGAGAAGAAGCTTAGTAAAATATAGTCCTGGTCCTGAGTGATTTTCTGACTGCTGGGTAATCTAAACACAATTAAACTGATATAAACTACTGTGACATCAGCTAGGGACAGTCAGTTCCCATCATGCACCTGGGGCCATTTGAAAATTATATGGATCATTTGCTATTCATGGATTTCACATCTGAAAGGGATGCGTATGCACGTTTTCTGTTCGTACATTCATTCTATGAATCACACGTACACATATCTGAGAAATGATCGTAAGATCAAATTTAGGATGGTTTCTGCACAAAATTTTATAAATTAGACCCCTGGTATTGTAAATTAATTCCTATTTATCTGTACCATGTAATGTTGTCGGTTCATTGCAATATTAGCGCTGGGTTTGTGAATGTATGCATTTCCAGTCTGTGTGGTTATTTATGTGCTTCTACATGCCCTGCCTGTTAGTCACCCGCCGTCAACTTTAATGACCAACCTGTTGTTCTGCTCAATGAGTCTGTCTAAGTGTGTCATAATACAGCTCTGCTGGGAGTGACCTTGACACAGAGATAATGGACCCACAGCTCAGCACAACACTACACTATATGATTGTACAAACAAACACAAAACAGTGTGTTTACATCCACCATTTTACACAATAATAACACTGACAGGTCATGTAAATGCCTTAAACTGCTTTATTTTATCTGGAAAAGGTCATACATTGTTTAAGAAAAAACAGATTGTCACATTACAGAGCCTTGTGCATGTAAACACTGGCTGACTCAGTGTCTGTTTTCCAGTATTATTTTAATATTCTTTATATACCATTAATATTTTAAATTAAATTGTATTTTTATATTTTTACTTTTAGTTTAAATGTAATTGACATTTTATTATAATTGTTACATTTGTGTTAGTTTTTTGTTTTTATAATTGTTCTATATGACTTTAAATTATTTTGATTTCAGATTTACTTTACCAACTTAAACTTAAGATTTATTTTAGTTTATTTATTTCAAATCACATTTATTTTAAAGCAGCATTTCTCATTTCTAATATTTCACTTCATTATTTTATTTTATTTTATTTTATTTAACTTTATTTAATTTAATTTGACTCTACTTATTTTGTATTTTATTATTATTATTATTATTATTACCAGAAATAAGTTTTAATAGTTTTAATCAGTTAAGTTTTAATTAAGTTTTAACATAAAAAATTATGGACGCCTGAATGTAAAATAATGATAATTATTAGTTGTATTATTATTATTATTAATAATAATTTACATCTTGCAATTGCATTTTATATTTCACATTTTATTTCTCACAATAAGAATTTATATTTCTACACATTTATTTCTTAACTATTTATCCCGATTTCACTTTGTCTCACAAAAAGCATTTTTATCTCCTAATCTGGCTTCATTTCTTACTTTAAACTCACAGTTAGGTTTTTCACATTTTAAAAAGCAGAAGTTTCAAATTCACAAATTCTGTTTTGTTGTTGTTGTTATTGTTGTTACCAGCATTTCTTTGTGCACATAAACACACAATGTAGATTTCATCATCCATATTTCATCATGCACACTCTCACTCTTACCGACTTGAAAGTGCAAGTGCACTGAAGCTTGTTGATCTGTGACTAGGTCGCCCCAGATTCAGCTAGCGATTTCTGCTTGGCTGAAATGTCATGATCCTCTTTGCACAGATGAGAGTTTGACCAGAGCACTGTACACAAAGAAACACTGCGCTGATGCTGCCAGCCAAGTCGATGTCTATAAGAGAAGACACATCTTGAAAAACAACTCGGAACAATAATCTGTGTCTTGCACTTTGACTATTCCAGGTCAAAGAAGATATTGTCATACTGCTGGACCACTGGACAGAAAACACAGCTACATGCAGAAGAAACTGACAGTATTATAAGAGCAGACTTGCTTCAGCAGTCAAAAGCAGTACTCATTTATTATTTATTATGATCATGTTCTTGTAGCAGCTGGGAAAGACAAATTTCATCATGCAGAAACATTAGACCACAGACAAGAACAAATGAAAAGGTCAATTACAGAACAGCCGTATTAAAGTGCATCTTAATTCACCAGTTCAAAAGAGAGGCAACCAAGGTTAATGAAGTTGTTTTACTATATTTGACTGTTTTACAATGACTATACTGTAAGCAGTGCTATTTTAGTATCACTGATTAGTGTTTATTATTATTTCAAACCAGTAAAAAAAATGTGTATTCCTTTTACATTTTTGGAGTGTTTTCGTCATTTTTAGTAGTTTTTGTTTCATATGTCTACGGTAAAAAAAACACTTTATTTTCATTTATTTCAGTTAATTTTCATTTTATTTAAAGTAACTATTTTTTATGGTTTTATTTTAGTTTTAAGATTTGTAAATTTTTTAAATGTCTTATGCCCACTTAAGATTTATCATAAATAATAGTTTTGTGTGTGTGTGTGTGTGTGTGTGTGTGTGTGCGTGCATTTAATATGTTAAAAACTGTATTTTTTTATATAAAATATGTTATATGTTACTGCATTTTCAGCATCATTACTTTAGTCTGCAGTGTCACATGATCTTTCAAAAATAATTATAATACACTGATTTGCTGCTCAAGGAACATTTATTATTATTAATGTTGAAAACAGCTCTATTTCATATTTTTGTGGAAACCATAATACACTTTTTTCAGAAATTAAAATTTACAAAAAATTATATTTTGTAATGTCTTTACTGTCACTTGCGATCATTTAATGTATCCTTGCTGAATGAAAGTGTGAATTTATTTCAACAACAAAAACAAATCCCTTGAATGGTAGAGTATGTGCTATACCTTATATATGTTAGTATGGTGTGGTGCTCCACTACAGAGTTCTCTAATGTGTCAGAAGTGCCCTGTGTTGTGATGCTCCCTTCTGGGTTATTTCAAAGAACTGTCAACGGTGTTCAGAACGAGCCAGCGTGGACATTTTTCCCAGCCCTAGTGGAATTTCAATGTACCCAACCTAATTACAGAGATGTTTTATCTGTGTTGCGGGTGAACTTTCTCTGAACCGTCCCCTTTGCAGTGCCAGAGGTGAAGATTAGCATTGGACCAAGGCTAATACACTTTGGGCTGGTTTTGATGTCAATCCCATTACGATCACTCCATATCTGGTATATAAAAATTTAGAAATAACGTAGAGAGAAAACCAATTAGCTTGTCTGTTTGACAAAATGATTCATTACATTTGTGCCTAGTTAAGCAGGGAGCTTAAAAATCCCACACTGAAGGACACCCGCTTTGAGCTTCTTCCATTCGGATTAAGTGTTTTAATGAAGGACTTTTCCGTTTTAATAATTCTTGCCTTTCATGGGTTTATTTACACAAACGTGTTCAAATGAAGATTTTATCCCTTAGAATCCAAAAAAATACACTTTTAATTAATAGTTTAGGTCAAGTTAAATTATAAGTTGAAGTACATATCTTATATGTATATATATATATATATATATATATATATATATATAAATCTTATAATATCAATATTTTTTATTCAGCAAGGGTGCATTAAAATATTAATAAGTGGCTGAAAATGTTTCTAATGTTACAAAATATTTATATTTCTTTTCAATTCTGTTCTTTTGAAGTTGTTCTTTCTGTTGTTTTAACATAACAATTGTCAGCATTAGTATTATTATCATTATCATTAATTTTTCTTAAGCAACAAATAACCATATTAGAATGATTTCTGAAAGATCAAGTGAAACTGAAAACTGAAGTAATGATGAAAATTCAGCAATGCATCACAAGCATATATATTTTTTAAGTTTAAAGGGTTAAGATACCAGTTAAGGTAAAAAAATATATATTAATAATTTTATTCAGCAAGGGTGCATTAAAATGTTAAGAGGTTGTAAATGTTTATAATGTCCCAAATATTTCCATTTATTTTTAATTCTGTTCTTTTGAAATTTCTATTCATCGAATAAACCTGAAAAAAATCACAATTTCCACAAAGATATCAAACTGTTTTAACATTGATATTAAATAATAATAATAATAAATGTTTCTTGGGCAACAAATCAACATATTAAAATGATTTCTGAAAGATGTGACACTGAAGACTAGAGTATTGATGTTTAAAATTCAACTTTGCAACACAGGAATAAATTAAATTTTAAATATATATTAAAATGGAAAGCACTTATTTTGAATCAAATATTATTTTAGAAAAAAATATTACAGATCTTAAACTTTTGAACAATAGTGTAGGTATTTGAAAGGTAAAGGATAATTTACTTTACTCAGCAGTGTAAACAGGAGACAGATGGATATTTTTAATTGCACTGTGGCTGATTTTAAATGCAAACGGCTCATTCTGAAACCAGTTAAATATATCACATCATAATAAACAAGATATCATGATTACTTCCTGTCAGATCAACTGAGATAGTCTGTGAATACTAAGGCAAACTCTCTTTCCAGTCCCCAGAGCCTCTCCTGTCACCCATAGAGCTAGCAGGCAAATCAGGCTCATCAGAGCACAACAGAGCATGCAAACATGAGCAGTCGTGCCAGGAATCCTGAGAGATCCCTTCTACAGAGCCGGACAACAAGAAAGCTGCGGTATTCTGGCTGTCCAGCCTAACAAGCATGCAGAAGATGTACAAGAGAAGCTCCTCGGAGGATCTGGCAGCGCTACAAGGGCCTGCGGAGCGTCCTAAAGTACCGAGGCGGAAACACACACTGTGAGCTGCTTCTGACATTCCAGTCTCTTTCACAAAACTTCAGTTCATCAAAGACATAAATGTCAAACAGTTCAAATTGGGTAGTTCAAAAACAGTAACTTCATACATTTGGTTTTGTTTGTATTGTAGAGATGCCACATTTCTATGGTAATATGACAATGTGTCGACAGACAAGACAGGGCAGGTTACTTTTGGTATAAAACAAAGCTCAGTGTTCAAAATGTGTCGTTTTTTTTAAGAAATTTAAAAAAATCAATACCATTTTGTGTCTCTTTAATGTGTCATGATGACAGATCGCTGTAGCGCCTCAGTTCAAGCAGCACTTGAAGTGATCATTGCTTCATGAACGAACACCAGAAAGTATCTTGTTTTAACCATAGGAAGACATCAATATACAATTTTTTCAAGTTTGAGTCCACCAACATTAATCTGCTCTCCTGTCTGGTTTGTTTGTCAGACAAAAACTTTAGATAGGAGTGTTTTTCACAGAGAGTGAAAATGAGGATGGGAAATAATAATTTTTACAAATACAAATAGACCTTTTTGATGCAAAAAGAAAAACGTGCCTGCACGAGAAATGTAATGTAAAAAATATGAAACCGCATTTTAGGACTCATTTACATGTGGTTCTTGTATTTCTAAGCAATTCAATAAATGTTGTATTGATAAATCTAACTTTATGAAAATTATACTAGGAAAACATATGGAATCCTCCAGAAGTCAAAACTTCCTTCTCATTTCCACAACTTTCTGGTGCCAGACAGATAAGCATTGAACACAGATGAACACAGCAGATGAATGCCCACATTTACACGTCAATGACACCTTTCAGTGTTCAGAAACGTGGAAAATGAGAAACTGAAGTGTGACTGTTCAAACTTTGACAAATATTATAATGTAAGTGAAGCTAAATATAAAATGATAAAAAGGTATAAAATGGTCTGTTTCAAGCTATAGCAGCTGTGTGGTAGGATGCATATGCACTAACCTAACAGTCTGTTTATAGATTACATACATATAGAAATATGGCAAATATTATTAGACTTTCAGTTTGTTTCCAGACTAACAGCTATGTAGTCAGCACAAAGATCATTTGTCTACCTTTCTGCTTGTTTCATTCTTGGCTATATTTCCTATGGGCTGAGCCAGGATGACGGAGGAAAACAGATGAGAGGATATCAATACCTTTGATGGTGTATTTTGGTATGACACCAGACAGCAAACCTAAGCAGACTAAATAAAATACATACTCTATGAAGCTATGATAAAAATCTACTTTGTAAAGACTAAACCCTTCCTGAGCATCACTGAGCCGAAAATAAACACAAGAGCATTCAATAGACCAATGTCAGTGTTTGATCATGCCATCTATTGGTAAATGGTACGTTCTCATTAACATGTGGTATGGATATACATGCAAATCCAATATAAAACAACCAAATATTTTTTATATAATGTTATGTTATGTTGTATAAAAGCTGTACAGTGGTGATCAAAAGGCTTTTTATTTTACAGTTTTAGATTTTTATATTTTTTTATATAAATGTATAATTAAAAATGATACTTTTATTAATTTATACTTATACTTATATTTAATTAAAAATTTAACTTTTTATTTACAAACATGTTTATTTTTATTTACTGGTTTTATTTTGAAGTTGGTCAAAGCAGTCTTTGACTTTAGACCCTACTGTACAAAATAAAAAATCAAATCAAATTCTGTACATCACATATTAGAGAATTGCACTTGCAATGCCAAGCTCATAAGTTTGATTCCTTGGGAACGAATGATACAACGGAATACATTGTATGTATGCAACTTGCTTTATTTAAACAACTTTTTTTTTTAATGTAAAAATTCCATATATTTGCATGCAATGTTTGGGCAGTCAAAGTCTACTAGAATGTGCGAGAGTGAGTGTGTGCACTCACCTCCACCTGTTCATATACATGTACTGAATTTGAATCAGGTGTGCTTATGCCATAACTGACAATGAGTTTGATAACACATTAAGCAATTTATAAAATGACACATAATGAGCTTGTCACATCATTACACCTGGTGACATGCATAATGTCCTATTAATAGCCCTATAATTGATACAATGAGCACAGCACTTTAAGCTTTTCCAATCAACTCAAAGTGCGCACGGTTCAACTATCAACAAGCCGTTTTGATATTTAGGTGGTAATTGACTAGTTAAAAATAAACACGATGGTGTATTATTGGCTCATGAAAAACAAATCTGAATTGGGAAAGAGAATAGAGAGTGAAAAAGAGCTATGAGTGAACGAGTCACTTCATCACGTGTTTTTTGCTGTTATACAAAGAAAATATTATGTACCTACATTTCTAGCCATTGTTTAACACACTTAATGAACTATGACATTTTATAAACGCATATATCCATAACTCAATTTTAAGTGAGAGAACAACTCACCTAAAATGTGGAAAACAGCACATTTTCCAAACTTACATCACAGTTCATAATGACTTCCAATGAATCGTCTCTAACTTCCTGAGCTCACTGTAAAGCACTGGAAGAAAAGCAATGCAACAATTAAAATGCAAACAAATGCAAGAAAAGTAATATTGCTAAAACTAAAAACATATTTATTTTAGGTAGTTGCCAACATGATATAATTGCTTTAAAAATGTCCCTTAACGGTCACATGTTGCTCAAAACAACTAAATGTTTCTCATGATGATATTGCACATATTACTGTGTTTCAAAATAGTCTATTAATAAACTTGTCAGGGAAGCACAGTATTGTACATTGAAAAGTGCATTGTTAGTTTTACATTTGTATTACCATCTTTAAAAAAAAAATAGTTTTATAAAAATTGTATATATGTATATTAGTGGTGGGCCGTTATCGGCGTTAACGTGCTGCGTTAACGCGAGACTCTTATCGGGCGATAAAAAAAATATCGCCGTTAATCTATTCTCAAAGTTGGGTTGGGAGCTGGGTCTATACTACGCAAGCTATGATGACTTTCACCCTGATATTTTAGCGCGGATGTATACCTAGCCGAATTGCACTGTAGGGGGCGAGAACGAGTCTTCGAACTAGAGGCTCGCAGTCCGTGATGGACAGATTGTTAACGGCTGGTCTATGTGGTAATACAATCGGGCAGGACATCCAAACGCTCACCTATCATTCATCAACCTCAAATATGGCTTTTCATCTGAAAGATGTATGTAGTAGCAACTTTACATGGCCGCTCAATATGATGTTAACCTAGAGAAATGTGCGCTATTGAAGTGTTTGTGTGGAAGCGCGTTTGCTGCAGGACAGGCTCCGGTGCGCTCACTTGCTCTTACATCTTCGCCATTCTTGGTCATACAGATAAAAGTAGCCTAATACATCTTTCGAATCTGTAAAGACTCTACGTTTATTTGTGTGCACTCAGAATAACAACGAAACGTTGCGCTTTTAAGCAAACAGGATGCGCTTTAGGTCTCATGTGAACTTGAGCGAGAAAATCCGTCTTTGAAAAGTATATCTATAGAGAGTGAAATGTCCAAAAAATTAAAATAGAAGACGTGTGTGTTAGCATGGATGATTTACATGAAATTTAATCTGTGCAACACTGTGCATAAGATGGCTTTCAGTTCAATATAATAACAAAAAACGACATTTTGGGTTTTTATTCAACTAATAAGGTGGGCACGCTGTGATCTGTACTATATTTTTACTGTAATTGACAGTTATCAAAAAAAAAAAAAAAAAAAAACAACAACACGGGAGTGGGAGGGAATGGGAGTCATTCTTCCGGGAGTGGAACGGGATTTTCCTCCAGTTTTTTCGTGGGATTGGGACGGGAAGAGATTAAAGTTTGTGATGCATTTTGGAAACAGGAGATGAGCCCCTGGTCTAATGCGCCACCTGGCTTGAGAAACCCGTTCTCAAAGACTTACTTTTAGTCATTATTTGGGTAGCACACATATTCTGAATGCCTTCGGCAGAATTCAAATGAGCCATTTTAATCTAGATTAATTCCAAAATTAATCTAGATTAAAAAAATTCATCTATGCCCACCACTAATGTATATATATATCTTTAAAAACACAATTTAATAACACTGTTAAATTAAAACGTTTAACTTTTAATAGCACTGTTAAATGAATGCCCATTTTTTGACTCTACATTATAACTTTGCGATGCAAAACTTTTTAAAGCATTTAAAATTGCTTTTATTATGCCAGTGTTTTATGATGCCATTAACGCATATATTCATTTCTTATATTCATCATTTATCACTTAATGAAAAAATAGACATTTAAAAATATTTGTTTATTTATTTATTCATTCATTCATTTATTTGTATTTTTTATGTTAGAAATGTAATACATTTTAATGCAATATGGTTCAATATAATGCAATGCGTTTCTGGTCCATGGCCTTCAAGTTAAATTGTTGGCCCTTCATATTCAAGGTTTGGGCACCTCTGATTTAGACTATTTTAATTAAATGAAAATATTAAATATAAAAAGAATTATTGGCACATCCTTAAAAAAATATTTGTACCAAATTAAACCATAACCTCTTGTATGATGTTAAGCCAAAATTTCAAGCGTAACTATTGTGGAACATCACTAAATATTTATGAGATCAAACTGCCTATAATAAAAAATAAATAAAAAAATGAGTAGAATTGGTTTGCAATGCCTACTGACTCAGACCCACAATTCCCACACTAAACCTCATGTGCTAACCACTAAACCACTGCTCAGATCCTTTAAATCTCATTTACCTGAAATTACTCAACGTCCAGCATTTTTCCCTAAAGAAATATACAGACTTCATGAGGAAAGTTAAAAAAGCTAAAAAAAGCTTTTTGTTTTTTTAAAAGCCAAAAAAAGCTGTTTGTCACAGCTTTTTTAGCTGTGACTAAAAAAAGCACAGTGGGTGGCAATAAATCTACATGCGAGACAAGACACTCTCTGTTAAAGAAGGGAACAGTCGAGTGGGGACGTGATAGATGAAAGGTTTTTCAGACAGACATCA
Organism: Oxygymnocypris stewartii; assembly: GCA_003573665.1. Classification (NCBI taxonomy): domain Eukaryota; kingdom Metazoa; phylum Chordata; class Actinopteri; order Cypriniformes; family Cyprinidae; genus Oxygymnocypris; species Oxygymnocypris stewartii. The sequence continues at coordinate 8,116 of QVTF01002892.1, read as the reverse complement.
GAGCTCAGAGCAGTCGGGGTGGAGAAACATCACAAAGCAGGCTGTTTGTTAGCTCCTGACTGGCGTAATCCATATAGTCGCAGACAAATGACTGACTTCATTGACAGTTCCTGAAAAAGCCTGTGGGCGGCTTTTTTTACTGTCTCAAAAAATGGTCGCACAAAACAGAAAGAGGATCAGTTCCTTCAAAATCATAAAGATGCTCTGCAATGGAGTGAGTGACGGTGAGGCGACGGTTTTCTGAGGTAAAATACTGTGAGGACCTTCGACATTTCAGAATAATCCGACTCTTTAACAAAATGACATTGAAGAATGTCACGTCAAAATAAGATTAAAAAGTTTTCACTCAGCCTTCCAATAACACAGCTTGCGTTGGACCTCGGATGAACTCTGCATTACTCCTGGCTTGCATCAGGTGATGGAGGACTTCTTGATATGATGCCTTACAGCAATCTGTCCAAACAGTAAAACATACCGTATCCGGACTCTCTTTTAATCATTCTTGGAGATTTTAATAAAGCAAATCTCTCCCGTGAACTGCCAAAATACAGACAGCACGTTGCATGTCCCACCAGGGACAGAAATATATTGGATCACTGTTACACAATAATTATAGAGGCATATCACTCTTTCCAACGAGCAGTTCTGGAGCTTTCTGATCACAGTTCGGTTCATCTTATACCAACCTACAGGCAGAAACTAAAAGCAGCTAAACCTGTTATAAGAACTTTTAAAAGATGGTCTAACGAAGCAGAGCAAGATTTAAAAGCTGGTTTTGACCTTACTGATTGGAGTGTTTTCGAAGCTGCTGCCACCGATCTAGACAAGCTCATAGAGACTGTAACTTCATATATCAGTTTCTGTGAGGATATGTTTATCGGCAAACGATTTGGCATTAGTATGGACTGGTCTGAGGAACATCACCAAGTACAAGACACCTCCCCCACAGTCTATGGAGTATAAACAACTGTCTGATGATCTCAATGTGTTTTACTGCCAATTTGAAAAGGCCAGACTGACACTCAGCACCCGCTCTGAACTTCAAAGGACGGACCCCTCTGTCAAGCTCCTGAAGTTTGCGAATGACACTATAGTCATCGGCCTCATCAAGGACAGAGACGAGTCTGCTTACAGACAGGAGATGGAGCAGCTGGCTGTCTGGTGCCGTCTTAACAACCTGGAGCTAAACTCTCAAAACTGTGGAGATGATAGTGGACTTCAGGAGGAACTCCCCTGCTTTCCCCCCACTCACCATTATGGACAGGAAGGAAGGAAGGAATGAAGGAATTAATGATGCATTTATATAGTGCTTTATTGTGTATTGCTGTGCACCCAAAGTGCTTTACAATCATGTGGGGGGGGTCTCTCTTCAACCACCACCAATGTGCAGCATCCACTTGGATGATGCAACGGCTACCAAGACAACGGCGCCAGTGTGCTCACCACACACCAGCTACAGGTGGAGAGGAGAGAGAGTCATAGAGCCAATCAAGTGTATGCGTTCACCACACACCAGCTACAGGTGGAGAGGAGAGAGAGTCATTGAGCCAATCAATTGTATGCGCTCACCACACACCAGCTACAGGTGGAGAGGAGAGAGAGATAGGGCCAATCAAGTGTATGCGCTCACCACACACCAGCTACAGGTGGAGAGGAGAGAGAGATAGAGCCAATCAAGTGTATGTGCTCACCACACACCAGCTACAGGTGGAGAGGAGAGAGAGTCATTGAGCCAATCAAGTGGATGAGGATGATTAAGAGGCCATGATTGTAAAGTGCGCTGGGTGTACAACAATACACAATAAAGCGCTATATAAATGCATCATTAATTCATTCGTTCATTATTGACAAGGGCCAGTGGTGGGAATTTGGCCAGGACAATGGGGTTACACCCCTACACTTTACGAGAAGTGCCATGGGATTTTTAATGACCACAGAGTGTCAGGACCTCGGTTTAACGTCTCATCCGAAAGCACTGTGGCTGCAGTAGAGTCATTCAGATTCCTGGGCAGCACCATCTCTCAGGACCTGAAGTGGGACAATCACATTGCCTCTATTGTGAAAAAGGCCCAGCAGAGGCTGTATTTCCTCCTCCAGCTAAGGAAGTTCAACCTGCCACAGGAGCTGCTGAAACAGTTCTACTCTGCCATCATCGAGACTGTACTGTGTTCATCAATAACTGTTTGGTTTGGTTCAGCTACCAAAACAGACATCAGAAGACTACAACAGACAGTCAGGACTGCTGAGAGGATCATCGGTGCCCCTCTGTCCAGCCTCCAAGAACTTTACACCTCCAGAGTAAGGAATAGGACTAGAAAGTAACTCTGGACCCCTCAAACCCAGCTCTCTCTTTGAACTGTTGCCCTCTGGCCAGCGCTACAGAGCACTGAGCACCAAAACAGCCAGACACAAGAACAGTTTTTACCCCCAGGCCATATCCCACCTGAACAACACACCCCAGTACTGTACATCTGTAAATAACTCATCAAACCTTCATCTGTACATAGGAAACATGCACATTCACAGTTCTGTCTATGGTCATTTTTCTTTTCTGTATATTTTTATTACTATTGTTATTCATAAATATTGTCTATTCTCTTCATTATTAGTGTGTTTATTACCTTAATTATATGTTGTCTGCACTATGTGTGTACTTTCTGTACTGGAAGCTCCTAACACCAAGTCAAGTGCAAACACACTTGCAAATAAAGCTCTTTCTGATTCTGATTCTGATACTACTATATGCGCAACATGAGATGACGCAAGTAGAGGAGGGCACCTAGAGGTCTACAGTATTATGTATAATTAATAACTGAAAAAAGTGTTGTTTTAATCTCATGATTTAATCTCATGAATGTAAATGTCATGAACTTAATGTCAAAATGCAAACATAAGTCATAATCATCTTGAAATAGACTTAATTTTCATTTTGTAAAATAAAGCTTTTTCTTTCCTTTAGTTTTTGCAGTAAATTGATGTTTTTATTACTTCCTCCCTATTATCAGAAACAACACAAAGTGTATTTTTGAATAATTAAGAAATCTAAACCAAAAAACAGCACCTTTCACCTCCTCACAAAGATGGGTGTTACAACAATCCATGCAAAGTTAACAGCCATGCGTTTTCCTTTGTCAAGACTGACAGGCGGGTGCAGGATGGAGATTTAGAGCTTGAACACGTGAGAATCATAGCCCTCAACAAGCTGCAAAAACTATTTAGAGCCGTGCTGACAAACCGTATCTGAAGATAAACCACCTCAGTCTCAGTCTCTCTCACCCATAAACAGAGCAGATGGTATGTTGGTTAGCAACTGTACGTCCCTATGTCCTGTCTAACAAAACAGGCTTTATTAAAAATCCCTCAAGTGAGTCTCCTTCTAAGCAGGGTTCAACCTCAAACCACCTTCCTTCTAATTCCCAAAAGCCGCTTTGCATCAATGGCTTAAAGATGAGCGTGAGGTTACCAAAAAGACCTTCACAGCTCAAATATTTACAAATCCATTGGTTTTTGAGGTCAAAGGTGCTTGACATTCACAGCGAGACTGTCCTGTCATTTGAAACATACTCATATCTTCTGACACACCGGTCGTCTGTCTAGAGAAGATTACAGAGGTTTTCAGATTTATTTTCAGTGTTGTGATGAAAAACACCTTATTTTTAACAAAAATAAGTCTTATTTTTCTTTCCCTTAAATTTACAATATTTAATGGTAAAATATTTTAAATAGGTATGGTTTAAAAATGTTATATAATTATTATGAATTTTTTGTTCGTGAATTTCATTAATTTTCATTAAAACTTGCTAGTAACAATAAATATATATATATTTTAAATATATTTAAATTAACAATAATCTGTTAAATAAAAATAACCTGCTCTTAAATAGCTTGTGGCAACAAAAAGCACTGCTGGCTGTTTTGCATAAAAATCAAACCACCCTTTCACATGGATGCTTCTTGGCCAGAATAAGCTTCAGTGTGGCCCAGACTTGACTATGCAAGACTTATCATTTTATTGACAGATAATATCATAAAATCTGTTGTGACCACTGATCCAGAAGTGTCTGACTGCTTGAGTTTTGTGCCAATATTAAACGGCCAGACACTATTAAATGTGACTATATTGAAATGGAACTATATTGATTTGCTTCAAAATAAAATCAGTCTTAAGATATAAGATATACAATAAAACGTTAGCACAGAAAAGAAAGGGAAGAGAAAAATCACAGAAGAAAATAAAACTACACAAAGCAACAAAAAGACCCTAAGATTTTCGTGATGCAGAAACACAGCTTGCAGTCATAAAAATTGAATTTAGTGTATTAAGTGGAATGTCATGGAATTTGGCAAATTTTGGATGAATAAATTCAAAGTAGTGCGGTACAATGAACCAAATTGCAATATGAACTAGGCCTAGTGTCTGTTAATTTGAAGGCACAAAAAGACTGCTATTTAAATTTGAATTCTGCATGTTCTGCACACATGACGTTTTTATCATCGGTCGTCTCACTATATAAGGATGTGAACACATGAACTTAATCTCCAGAGCTGTTATGAGTATCAATTTCACGGGTTTTTCTACACACAGAAACACAGAGATCACAAGAATCTTAAAGATTTTTCACTTAAATACAATACATTTTATTAGACATGCTTAATTAAATAAAAATGTAATAAAAGTAATAAACAGAAAACAGGGGGAATAAATCAGATTCCACAGGGTTCTAAAACTTGTATATTTTTCATGATTTCACTTGGAAAATTTAATTTAACCATTAAAATAGAGTCCAGAAAAATGTTAACGGGAAAAATACAGAATCCCCCACAAAATTCAAACAGAAAAACAGAAATTTGGGAAGAAAAATAAAGCTGATTTCATAGGGCCCTGCAACAATGATATGTACAATGTTTCCCTTTTTCAAAAAGCATTTACAAATAGTATTTACATTCAAAAGAAGGTAAAATAAATCCTACTCTTTCATGATCAACAGTCACATCAGGCTCTAGGCTCCCAATGGAGCGTCAGATGATGGTTTAAGACCTGTTCTCCATTCCAGTGCTACATCGCAGCATTTGTCTTGTGTTCTCTTGTAGAGAATAATGCAATGACATTCACTGTGCCTCTATCAGTGACTCCGCTTCCGCTGGGAGAAAGCATGCAATCTGAAGCAAAGTGAATATTTTCCCTGCTGTTCTGACTCTCCGGCTGTAAAGAGTGGGCAGGTCTGGCATTTACACTGTCGGCATAATGCACTCGTCTCAAAAAAAAAGCCTAATGTGACTTTCACAGATTTAGATGTCTTAATTATAGACTAACATATACTAAAAACAATCTACCAGTGTCTCTCGACCAGTGCGGTAACAATGCACTTTCCATTTTCATAATGCTTGTCATTTAATTTAAAGCTTGTGGGTTTCTGCAAAAGATCTGGTACTGTCAACACATCAGTGTGGCATCGTATGTGTCATTGAACATGGCATTTAAAATGCAGGTGGTGCCTTTACCCAGGGGTCATATGGTGGACACACACAAGCATATCCGTCTGTGTAATGTGTTTGGACAGACAGACAGAGTGAGACACTGCTGTCCTTTACGACAAAATAAGCTGATCGTACATTAACACATCCCACCCAGAAAAATGTATATGACTGAACAGACAGCAGATAATTTGTTACATTTATATAGCACTTTTCTGGGTACTCAAAGTGCTTAACATAAGGGGGGAAGACCTTATTTAAGGGGGGAATCTCCTCAACCACCACCAGTGTGCAGCATCCATCTGGATGATGCGACGACAGTCATATAGTGCCAGAAAGCCCACCACACACCAGCTTATTGGTGGAGAGGGGACAGAGTGATGAAGCCAATCAGTGTATGGAGATTATTAGGAGGCCATGATGTCAGAGGCCAATGGGGAAATTTGGCCAGGATGCCGGAGTTACACCCATACTCTTTTTCGAAGGACATCCTGGGATTTTTAATGACCACAGAGAGTCAGGACCTCGGTTTAACGTCTCATCCGAGGCATGGTGCTTTTTAAAGTATAGTGTACCCGTCAGTACACTGGGGCGTTAGGACCCACACAGACTGCAGGGTGAGCACCCCCTGCTGGCCTCACTAACACCTCTTCCAACAGCAAACCAGTTTTCCCAGGATGTCTCCCATCCAGGTACTGACCAGGGCTGTGTTTCCCAAAAACATTGTAAGCCTAAGTTCATCGTAGCTCCATTGGTTTCAATTGGAAACGCAGCCCAGGCTCAACCCTGCTTAGCTTCAATGGGCAACCGGTCTTGGGCTGCAGGGTGATATGGCTGCTGGTTAAAAACAATCTACCAGTGTCTCTCGACCAGTGCGGTAACAATGCACTTTCCATTTTCAAAATGCTTGTCATTTAATTTAAAGCTTGTGGGTTTCTGCAAAAGATCTGGTACTGTCAACACATCAGTGTGGCGTCACATGTGTCATTGAACATGGCATTTAAAATGCAGGTGGTGCCTTTACCCAGGGGTCATATGGTGGACACACGCGAGCATATCCATCTGTGTAATGTGTTTGGACAGACAGAGTGAGACACCGCTGTCCTTTGCGACAAAATAAGCTGATCGTGCATTAACACATCCCTCCCAGAAACCACATGACTGAACAGAACGGCGGATGTTCACGAATCAATCTAGATATGGGAGAAGTGTTTATGATGAGATTCTGGTTCAGGAGGGAAACTGGATGGGTTTCAAAACTGAGTGAGCGTCCTTACTTGGCAACACGTGTCGCTCTGCCCACCCCTAATTCCATTGGTTTATAACACGGCACACATGCGCATACATTTGAGTACAATTTTGTAATTGATTTGGCCATATTACAGAAATATTATGTGCTAACTCTGGAATCATAGGCCTATCTTAATTATTATCTGTTTGGTAACCATAATAATTTTAGTCAGGTGAAGTAATTGTTTACAAACAAACTCTTGATGGCAGCACCTCCGGGTTCTTCAGGCTGAATAGCGCTTCATTCCTATTTCCTTGAGGATCGGCAGGACGCGGTTCATCACTAAGTTGGGATTTTATATGCAAAGATGATAATTTACTGTATTTTAGAGATGAACGAACATGAACATAATCGGATGATTTTACGTTTTAAAGCGATGAGTTATAGCCTACGTTGCTCAATGCGTCACAAACTTGTAGGTTATAAAGTGCTAATAAAATGTTTCCTTGCTTATATCTAATAAAATATTTGAGCCTATATTGATTCTCTTACAGTTTTTAAAGGTTCCTATCTTATAGTAAATAAGTGTCCGTGACATCAGATATAAAAAATCCAATGATTTATGTATCCACACCCTCGTTGTGTGTGTATTTTCTAATCTGTGTACGAGATTAATTTAGATTCAGTTATTAACACTCGATCATTGTAGCCATATAGACCTGCATAACTATCAAATATTAAATAACTCAGAGCTGTAAATCAGTGCAATAGATAGATACGCAAGCACTTTTAATAAGTAAAAGAGATCTTCTCTGTGATTAATATTTTTCTATTTATTGAATATTATAATAACTACTAAAGTGATTCCTGGTTCATTTTAAAGGATTGAGCCACATAAACAGTAATTTAATTTCGTGCATATAGCCTATATATAAAAGTATAAATAAAAATACTGCAGAGAAAATTAACATCTATTGCTAAATACGCACTAAAGCACATAAAACATTATGTTTGCTGTAGGTCAGATTAATAACCGTTTTATTAAACAAAAACATTTAAAATAAGCCTATATGCAAAATTATAAAAAAGAAAATTATATATATATATATATATATATATATATATTTTGTTTCAGCAAGGTTGTTATTCCCATTATCCACACATAAAACCCCAGTTCACGCTATTTGCTATCATTGTCTTATTTATCACCGCAGTTGTTCTTTAAAATATAACCATTTGCGGGTTTGTCCCAGGGGCGCGGGAACAGGGGGTGCTGAGGGTGCTGCAGACTATGAATGTGTTGATGTCTATGAAGCCTAACTAACAGAGGTGGGCAGCTCAGTAGGTTTTGAGGCAGACCTTATGAGTCACAGAAATGTCGCCTTGTATTTTCAGTCATTTCAGGCCACT